>QNGE01002055.1:0-19840 GCA_008508345.1 Paragonimus westermani | reverse complement strand
TTGAGGGACCCCACCCCGAGCCTCTGACTCAAAAGTCTGACCTGCGAGACAACAGGATATAGGGTTTTCTTGGGGGACCCTACCCGGAGCCAATGACTCAAGAGTCTGACTCACTTGGCAGTGAGGGGCTTGCCTAGCCCGAGGGCGCAGTGAATAAGACAATAATGTCTGATTCTGAACACTGCTGCGCGCAGCGTATGTACTCGAAGCTACATCAGGCTTTTGAGAAATAGTGGATGTTTTTCGACTGTACTGGATAATACGCCGGCGGTCACGGCCAACCGTTGGACGATCGGAGTGCTCTTTGTTTGAGGGTACCTTTTCTAACCCCATTCTTCCTGATACGGAAGACAGCAGTGCCGCAACTATAAAAAATAGTTCTGCTGTAAGCACATAGGATCGTGCCTCACTACTTAAGCACTCCTACGCGGTCAGTAGTGCGACATACAATCCTATGAGTGTAACTGTTTTTCGTCTGACTGCTCCCCTTTGGCCTATCTGACAAGGTTGCACCTGGAAGGACCGGAGTCCTAGTCAGCATAGCCCGCCGGATCAAGACAGTATACAAGTCCGACCACCTCGTCAAGGTAGCAGTATAAGTCGAGGAAAATTGTTAGTAAGACTAAAAATGACTGAAAGTGTCCTGAATGGTGCTATAAGAATTGTACTAGGCTAACACTGGAACAGTATGCAACAGTAGAGAAGAGTGAGCTAGAATTCGCTTGTATGGCGTGCAGCGTTACTGAAATACTTACGGGCCAACACCGCCTTCATAGAATCACAAAACGACCGTCTGAAATCTAACCTGTCGTCAACGCTGGATACCTTGGTCACTTTGGACAAGCGGTCGCTCGGCAAACTGGGAAAACTGTACGCCAGAAACTTTCCCCTGGAAACGGCTGGGGTGGCAATAAAACTGTCTGGACAGGCAGTAAAGAGAGCTCCTGTGGCTCTCAAAGAGCACACTGAGTGTAGCGCTCGCTCGATCTGAGGAAAATTTGGGCCAAACAGCCACAGGTCAGACAAGTGAGAACCCTATGTCCACAATAAATGTGGCCACTATTGTCGAGCTCAACACGAATGCTAGTTTGCTAATTAGGATACACCGGCAGCTACCTGCTTATTACAACTCCAACGACGATGTTATAGTAACCGAGACTGTCACACTGCACAAATGTCTCGATAATTTAGGGGTACCTTCGCCCAAACTCTCAGTGGAGATGCAGACTGTAAACGTGTCATTCCCTTCCTCATGCAAGCATCGACTTAATCAGACTCTCCGAAAAAAGGCGTAAGACGTCTGCAAAGACAGCCGCTCCAAATGGTAGGAGAATATCAGTAGGACTCTAGCAGCCAATCCGGTGTATGCTTACTGACTAGCTGCGTCTATACCAGCTGCCTCAGTCTGATGAACAAGCTACCGGAAATTAAACAGCTGGCATACGACAGACATTATCACGTAACTGCACTTACCGAAAAGTAGTTGGTACCTGAAAGCAGGAATAATGAGATCACTACCTCTGGCTATTTTGTTTTCCGTGCTGCCTCCCGAAGAGGGTGCATGGGAGTGTGGCTATTTATTTCCTCTCATAAATATCCCCACCTTTCCTGCATGGTGTTAACACACTCCCTTGTATGTGCGATGTTGTCTGGCTGTAGGTCAAACTCCGTGGCCAAGATTCGCTGTCACTAGCAGTTTTATGTCGTATACCCTAAAGATGATGATGTCCCTTTACTCGTGTGGATGTTTTTACTTCACTTCAGTATTTCCCCCACTTACTCGTTATGGATTATATCAGCACTCCAAGAGCAGTTTAGACAATCCCGAGACTGATTCACAACTGCCCTTCATAGTAATGCAGAATGATTAGACTCAATACAAGACATCATCCAAAGCACACAGCTCCTTTCTTGGATCTCATAATCACTGACGAGAGCCATTACGTGGATTAATTAACGACTTCGTTTCCCATAGTCTTCGATTTCCTTTGCCACTGGATGCAGAAACACGACCAGAAGCGACCGACTCGCAACTTCAAATGGGCCGAATTTGGTGGTGTGAAAAACAAAATAAGCACGATTCATATAGAATCAGATACACTGGCCTCGGACTTACAACAAACAAAGAATTCAAGAAGCAGACAGGTCGTAAATACCCCGCAATTTCATCAGGTGTTCCTCAAATACAACCCTACCACGAGATTAACGGCGCACAGTCGTGCACGATTATTCGCGACACAACGGCAACCTGGTTAATCTGACATCGAGGCGTTTGTCAAAGTTCGTAATCGACGAAAATCAGAAATCCGCCGTAACCACATTGCAGTATAACCCAAAGTTCGCCGAGGTATTTATAATATATGTATTTATATATAGATACACATAAAATGGCGAGATCATGTGCACTCAACCTACCCTGAAAACATTTCAGCAGAATTCGCGTTGAGCGATATATAGGATCTAATTTTAAATTCTAACCCATTCACTTCGATGGGTCCGAACCAGATTCACTTCAGAATACTCAATGAAGCGTTCTGTGCACTCGCAAAACTATTTTATGAGTTCCTTAAGCCGACTCTCTCTGAAGATATCATGAAGGCTGAGTGGAAAGAGGCTAATGTAGATGAATAAATAAATTAGGTGGTTGACAGTCACCTGCCAGCTGTCGGCCGAGTAGTTTAACGAGTATTCCTTGCAAGATACCAGAACATCTTATCAAGCGTATAGTAATATTAGTATTTTCTTAGCAGTAACCTGGTTTCCATAGTCCAGCACGGGTTTCTACCAAATCGGTCATGTTTGATCAGCATGCTTCTGTTTATGGATAGTCCTACTGAAGTTGAGGACAACGACTATATGTACGACTTCATTTTATTTCATTTCGCCAAGGCATTTGACCAAGTGTCTCAAGGTCCACTCTTATATACAATAGAGACATACAGTGTTCAGAGTGAGACTCTCCGTTGGATAGCCTCATTTCTGAGTAGTCGAAATTTTAGGGTTGAAGCGGGTTCCCCCTCTATTCTTCTGCACCTGTCTCAGCGGGTATATCTCAAGCTTCTGTCCTTGGGTGGCTGTCATCTCCAACTTACATCAACGACCTACCACAAGTAACCCCCAGCAACTCCCTGCTATATGTGGATGACCTTGAAATTTGGAACTTCTATGATTCTAGCACTTTACGAGCTGACCCCGACGCTGTCAAACACTGGACACAGGAGTGTTGTCTCCTCATCAACGACAAGTGCACGCACATATTGCATCCACATGGAGATTTCAGTGACCTGTCTGCACAGGTGCATATTGTAGCTAGGCTAATAAGAAAGTCTGCATAATGTACGTTGTCCGATTGCCTGTTCGGATGTTACTCGACTGTGTGGCGCGAGCATGAACCACATACAAGTCTGGTAAGCTCGCTTATCGGCGACCGGTCTCTAACCTCCTCAGCCAACTTGTGGCAGTGTCAGTTACAGCGTTAACAGGAGACCGCCTGTGCATTTCGCCCAACAAATATTAGGTCTATATTCTCAATGGCTTTTTGTACTTCACATATGGTGAATTCGTACCTCGGAAAAACGACTTGGTGCGCCGTGCACTAAAAACTGTTGGTGGAAATTTTGGAAACTTGTTCACTATACATACTGCATCAGAAGCTGTGATGGCAGCCAAAGTGGGCGTCGATGAAGACCTAGAAGTCTGGCTATCACCTAACCTATCTTTCTATCATCATCACCAAACGGTAATTAAGTATTCGACCTTTGAAAATTTGCCTACGAATCTCGGCCAGAAATTCTTGACCTTTACTAACTCGGGTACAGAAGACTTCGAGGAGACCTAATCATCACCTATACCCTTTCCTTTGTAGGCCTTGCAGAGACATTCTTCACTTTTGAGCACCCAAACGGTCTGCGAGGTCACGAAGAACATCTACATGACTTGAGGCCCCGGTTCTTTGTCAGACAGATGTTTTTTTTCACACGGAGGGGTGGTCCAGTGGATTATGCTACAACCAGCTGTTATCAATTCCACTTTCAAGTTGAAATTTAAGTTCTTAGATTCGCATCTTCTTAACCGAGGTGACCAATAAGGCAGGCTGAGTTGCTCATTCTACCCTTCCGTCGTCAACCTAAAGCCGACATCCCTGTTACGAAGCCTGGCTCAAACTGGCTAGAAACCCTACCCGTAATGTGCCTGGTATTCACAACACCATCAAGGAAGACATCAGCCGCACCCCCAGCTAAAATTTTCCACGGCAGCACCTCATGCCTGCTGGGTGAGATGTTCGTCCTAAAGCCACGGGCGAGATAGACGCAACTTCGTACGCTACACTATTGAAACCGCACATGCGCAAGCTCCACTCTCACCCACTCTAACTGGAATCATCCCCAGGAAGACTCAAGTTTATGCAGACCCATGTGCATGCCCCTTCGTGTTTATCACGGTAGACGCACGAAAAGGCCCTTCAGCGAACCCACGATGGACCGTTTAGAGTGCTCAAACGTAAAGACAAACAGTTTCTCATTGACCGTAATCACGCTCATGATTCGGCAAGTGTCGACCACTCAAAAGCAGCCTACCTGGATCCTTCTGACAAGCCTCTTCCGTCTCCGACGCGACTACCGATTTGTTTCACTCATATCTTCCGAACAAATCCCTACAATCAGTTTCAGATTCCTTACATCAGCTGACGATCCACAGTTCTTTTATTCCTCCCCACCACAAACACGGTGTAGACGTCCGCTCAAACCGCCCGCTCGTTTTGCAGGTTACACACTCAATCTCTTTTCACGCGCTCCGCAACTTACCCAACACTCAAAGGGGGAGTTTAGTTGCGTTTTGTACAGCACACTGTATTTCATAAGGCCCACTGGTTTTCGCGTCTTTCACCTAGCATGGATTTACACGTACATTGGGCGTCTTAACCACATAATTCGATAACATACTTCTCCAAAGTCACGATACATGCCTCCTCCTTCTGCTCCGTATACTCAGTGCGCTGCACTCGGAAAAGTTAAAGGATTACGGAATTAACCGTCTATTTCAGCATACCCTCGGATATATCTGTCGTCACAATTACCTCGCCCATTGGAACAGCACGACGGATCGTATCCATTGGATACCTTCATTCCTCATCATCATTATCATATACAGCAATACATTAGTGGTTCACATTAATGCTTAACTGCCACACAACCATGAAGAAAAATCAAACCCTATACAGGAAGAGAGAGAAGGAAAAAAGAAGGGGACGGGAAGGGACCTAACTACTGAAAATAACTAAGTCTATATTCAAACATTCAACATCAAGGTGCTTACACCTAGCAAACAAACAACCGAGATACAAGTGAGAGTAAGGCGTCATCAGCAAGACAGCGACCTTACGGCTTTAACTGCCCCGCGTCATTAAATGCACTCACTTCACAGACAACTCGGCCAAACAACGATATCCACGCCACTGAGCTCGATTAGCCGCCATATCACCTACAGTCTCCAGCTACCGACTCCGTGAGTCGCGAGGGCCTCACTACGGTGGAAATCTAAACTAATGCAACTTCACGGACTACTATGAGTCAGTTCCTATTACTTTCACCGCAATTCGGCCTCGCGTTCGTATCGAACCTGCGCACAGTGTTTACATCCACTACAACGTGCATCGAATTCGATCCACTCAGCCGTCGTGTCCTGACAAACTCTAGACTCCAAACAACTGTCGGGTAGTGACGGCCACCACGTACACGGAAGCTTTAGGACGCTGATGATCCTGGTCCTCAAAGGACTCGTCGAGCGACGCTCAATTAGTCCATAGTGTCAGCCGAGATACTGGATTCTGGATGGTTGTGTCGGAAAGCTGCGGAGTACCTGATGGGATTCTAACCGGCTAGACGACTGACTTCAATTCACAAAAGACGGTTGTAAAGTTAACGTTAACCTTCACTCACATTCAATTCAGCGATTTAGTAAATGATACACGGGTTCGAGGCAGGGGTCCAAGGTTCCCGTATCCCGTCGTTTTCCCTTGCTCAGTGTAAGCGGGCGTCTGTTGATTCGAAAGGCGATCATTGAAAATAGGGTGTGGCATTGCTATTCGGGATTACAGTGAATACCAAGAACTCGCATAATGAAATTTCAGATGAATGAGAATCGAGCAGTTTTGAAGAGATCCTTAGAAGCGCTGCTGACGACCTCAGAAGGAAGGCTGTTCTGATGGCTAATGACTCTGCAAGAAAAGAAACACAGCCTAAGAAAGGTTCGAGGATGAAGCTTGAAAATCTTCCTCAACGGCTATCGTCATTCGCTACGCTGAAAAACGTATCTACGAGGCCCACTTTGAAGAAGTGTGTGGGTAGTAAATCACCGCGGAGTCCTCGAAATTCGAGTGGGTATAGGTCAAGAATTCCAAGTTGTGACTAGTAAATGACATTGCTCAGGCCCACGACTAACTTCGTAGCCGCGCGCTGGACACTCTCAATAAATAATGTCTTGCTTCAGGCCGATATACACGACCTAATTCGCATACTTAAGGAGCGGTCTCACATAAACCCCGTAAGGCGTTTGAAACGCTTTCCTGTCTATGCGGAGGGAAGTGCGCCGAATCATCCTAAGAGCGGCAAATCCCTTTTAGCCGCCGTCTCGTGGTGATACAAGAGGGACAAGTTAGACGACAACCAGATGCCCAGATATATCTTCAGATCGATTTTCATGATGTCTACTGTGCTAAACGCAGCATGAATCATGAAGGCTTTGCCAGAATCTCCACGGAGTGACATGTGAACATACTTATTGTCATTTAATGGAAGACTTTAATCGTCCGACCAGCGCTCGATCGCGTCAAGGTCAATCTGTAGTGCACTGGGATCAGTGGCATTCCAGATTTTTAGGTCGTCGGTGTACAGGAGAGCGTTGCTGGAAAAATTATCCATAAGGTCGTTGATCTAAACAGGGAGCAGCAGAGAACCCAGCACTAACCACTGGGGAACTCCCACAGAAAGAGGGAGACGAAGGGTCTGAGCCGGTTTTAACTCCAAGAAAAGAGGCCATCCAGCGAAGAACCCCTCTGCGAATACCAAAGACTTCCAGTTTGTGTTTCAGGGGGCCGTGTGGGACACAGTCAGAAGCCTTGGCGAAATCGAAGAAGACAGCATCCGAGATGAGGCCATTGTCTCTGGCCTCCGTCAGACTATTCATGTGAATAAGTATGTTTGTTATGCATGACCGATTAGGAAGGAAGCCATGCTGGGTGGGGAAGATGGCTTGATAAGAAGTGATTGAGGATGGCACGCTTTCATAGGCGCTCCATTATTTCGCACTGAATTTGGATAAGGCTGGTTGGCCGACAGCTAGGCAGAGAGTACAGGTTGCCCACTTTAAATATGGGTGTGACCGTCGCCTCTTTCCTTGCGTTAATGAGAATGCTAGTCTGAAGTGCTTGCTTAAACAGCTTATGAAGAGGTTCTGCCAGACTAGCGGCTGCTTCGAGTATTCTGAGATGGATCTTCTCAGGACCCGTTGAACTGTACGAATAAACTATGAATTAAAGGTCTTCAACATCTAGCACAGGAAACTCGGCAGTGGCGAGTGGTCGCCTGAAGTTCTACAGCGGTAGGACAAAATGCCAACCCGGTGAGTTGAGACTGCAGACTGTCGAGCAGCAATCCATGAACAACTCGGTCACAACTAGGGAGACAAATAAAGTCTCCACTTCGGGCAGTCACAAAGAAAGAGCTAAAGGTTTGTTCTTTGTTAGTCGTCGCGTCGACGTTACTGGAATATTTTATGCATATTTTCAGAAAAGATTTTGAGAACATCTCAAAATACATGAAGTACCTAACACAAAGGAATTGCATTAAACTCCAGGAAGTTTTCGTTAGACGTATAAACTAGTTCCCATTCCGTTACACTTGTTACAGTTGCGTTAGGGATTTTGTCCCAAATCCCTAAGTGATCTTGGGATCAGTCAGGGGTTTGTTTAGGGATTTGGGATAAAATCCTTAACGCAACTGTAACAATTGTAACGGAATGGGAACTAGTTTATACGTCTAACGAAAACATCCTGGAGTTTAAAGCAATTCCTTTGTGTTAGATACTTCATGCAGTTTATAAATAAGGAGTATACTGGCTCACGGGCGAATACATACATTCTCAGCAACCAAAACACGGTTGTTCAAAAAAAATCCATCCCTAAACTTTCCCGAAAACAGCCCTAATTCACCCCTAAACTGAATCCCTAATTGGTGCTAGCAGGGTAGTCAGCAACCGACCATTTTATGTACTATCCCCCTGTGTTTCTTACTGATTAGACATTTGCCTAGCAGTGGACATAACCTTTTGGTGACCCTATTATTGCACGCCTATTGTGTAACGAAGGCCTCCTGATTAACTTAGTGGCCATCTGGAGGAAGTTCTGTACTGACATGTCAAAATGGCTTAAATTCTGTTGGTATTTTGTTGTAAAATTTGACACTTCCGGTCGACGCATGTTCGTTTAGCCCAACTGTATGTTCCCTTTCCGCTAACTCCAAATTCTTCAATCTTCCATTCCATGCGGTACACGCAGGACCTCTGCTAGCCGTACGATTGCTTTTTACTCTCGGTCTTGGCAAAGTACATAGTATTGCGCTGTTTGTTGTTTTTTGAATTATTCCTATTAAGTAAGTCACTGCACCTGGTCTGAAACTTTGTGGGAGAATCACCCACAAGCTGAGCCCAACTTGTAAGTTCAAAGAAAATAAAACAACCTCTAACCCACTAGAGTGGGCCACTTTTATTCGGCACTCCAAGTAGGCGCCACCGACATGGCGGAACAATCAGGATGACTTCTACTGACTCTGGGCACTTACTGGTGCATGAGCTCCCAGCCTCGCACACGCGTATCACTGATTCGCATTTTTAAGGTGAAAGAAGCCGCATGGCATTAGCAAATTTCCGGCGTCACACAATGAGGACTAATCTCACAGTCATTCAAAGCCATAATTCCCTCCAGAACATCGTTACAGATGCACATTCATACCATCTCTCTAATGTCCAAAACGCAAACCCCACAGGAACAACCTATTCAGCCACTCGATACGTCTGAGTATTTCCACCAATGAGAACGTTAAACGGCAAGGTTGATTTGCGGCATTCTTGTAGAGCTGGAAACATATTACCTGTGCAGTACCCCCACCTCAATTTATCCCGGTATAAATCATGTAATTTCACGGCAGATTGGGCCTCAGTTTCACCGGCAGATTGGTGCATTTCTGCTCCGAATAAATTACAAATTTTAAATCCAAGACTTGGTGAAGGCCCGTGTCAGCTGACGTCCTGACCTTGAATGGTGTGATCCGGAGACTGACCAGACTGCGTTTTCTGCCGATGCTTTTAATGGTGGTCTAATTGTGGGGATAAGGGGGAAAGTGGCAGATCCTGGTCGCCTTAAACAACGGAAACAAATGGCGTGGACTACTAGAATTGTTGTGGTATGTAGGGTGCTCTGAATTTTAGAACATTTAGCATCAGTCAAGCACCTAGGGGCTTGCGCCGTTTCGCCATATAACAACGGAATAAAAACGAGTTCTCCTGAGCTTTTCTCCTGTGTAATTGTGCCAAAGTCTTGTGCCGTCAGCATAGATAAGTTCAGGAGCGTAATATGCACATTTAGTGTCTACTGGCCATAGTTACACCTGACAATTCATTTTTGTACGGTTTTGTATGTACCGTTTCGTTAACTTCATCTGCATACCTGTTTGAAAACATTGACATCATTTCTTGGGTTCAATTGACATCAAGAATAAACTGGACCCATCGCGCACCGTCTGTCTCCTTCATTCGCGTGGATACTTGGGCTGGTGAAGTAATCGCATTGAGAAATTTTCAACCTCCGCTTTTTTATTTATTTATTGACGCCTACTATCCGTCACCCCACGTCGCGTGTGGAATTATCTGTCGTCGCTCGAACTTGTCATTTGGAGCTGTCCTTCTCTCAGACAGTGGTCCGTCCAACTCAACGGATTTTGATCTGTCAGTGAGTTATCCTACTTTCTGTACGTATTCCTCTTATTTGTAGGCACACTTCTGTACACGTCCGCTACCGTTGCAACTTAATTTGGTGTTACCATATTCTGGCGGTTCTTATCATCTGATTGACTAGGCCATCACCGTCGATTTGTGCTGAAATTATATAGGACCCAGTACATATCCTCGTGGGGCGCCCGTTTAAGTGTGCAATGGCCCAGACGGCTCGACATCGAGTTTAATTGCACATGCGACGTGATTGGCAATGTCTGAACTATGAGCTTACCTCACTGCATATACCTAGTTTATTCAATTTATCAAGCTGGGTACTGTGCTGGACTTCACAGTACGTCGTCATGAAATCCAAGACCATAGCATCAGCCAGGGTGTTTTCGGTAGGTCTTATACCCAGCTGATAGCAACCAGTAGGTGAGTCGTGCAGGAATGGTCATTTCTTAACCCGCGTTGTCCTGGCTAGAACAGTGAACGGGTATTCAAGTGGTTCTTAAGGAAATCGGCGGGTGTGTTCGTCAATATTTTTTCGGTGAGAAATCCGTCTGAAGTTATCGTCTTCCGTTTCATGCCCGTCGTTGTAAGTGGTAGAGATGATACCGTGCATCCAAATGACGAGAATACAGCCAGGTCGCAAACTGTTTCTATCGGGGTTCTTCGGGTTCAACCGAAAGCGCACAGTTGGGTTTCTCTTGCAGCCGGACTGCCGTCTGGGTATGGGGGAGATGTAGTCAAATTCTGCTGATGAGTCGCTGAATGTGCTGCGCTCTCCAAAATCGGTGCCTTAACTAGATCATCGAAAGTATCCAAAAGTATGTCGAGCGGAATATCTCTTTTAGTGCTGCATTCTGCAGAGGTACTCCTCGATCATGGTTAGTTTTCGTGTCGCGGCCAGGCCACGTTTCTAACAGCATCGTCAAACATGGATTCTCCCCATTTTGTTCACGATGCGGTCAGGTTTCTAGGTATCATCATTCGCTCGGCAGCCTCTGGCGTACACGGCTGATATCACCTCGGATGAACGTCACTTGATAATCCATGGTTCTCGGCAGAATGGCGTGATGCATTGTCCGGAGCTTTCGGTCAATGAGTGCTTTTGTGGGAGACAGCCGATTTGGTGTGTCGCAGTTGGAAGTGTTTCTGTGGGCAACCAAGAACTTTTGGAGGATATCTTCCGGCGTTCCCTCTCCTCGTGACTTGAGAAGCGCTCGCTGGAAAGTATCTGCAAAGCGCCCGGCCTGACCGTTGGACTGGGTATGGTAGGGTGGACAGTGTGTGTGACAACTAACGTTAAGCGTGCAAAATTTTGGAACCCATTTGGCGTGAACTGTGTGCCATTGTTTGATACGGTGGTCTTCGGGAGTCCATTTCGGTAAAATATTCTGTCTAGAAACTGCAAGGTCCTTGGCGTGGTCGGTGGAGGTACAGCGGCGATCTTCGGCCACTTGGAGTGGGCATCCACAAGAACCAGATACTGTACTCCATTTATGGGACCAGCGTAGTCAATGTGTAGCCGAGACCAGGGCTTGTCGGGCTGCTGCCAGGGTACCACTGCCAAACGAGGAGAAGTTTCGGTTGCCTTTGGGCAAGGCGCTCAGTTTTTCACGAACATTTCGTTTTCTTCAACCATACTGGACAAATAAGCATAGCTTCGTTCAGTGAACTTCATCCGACTCATCGCCGGATGTACAGAGTGAAACTGACGGTGTACTTTAAAACGCAGACGATATGGAGCGACAAAACAATCACTAAACATCACACGAATATTCATCACACATAGCGAGCTCTGTCTGTTGATAAGCTGCTTCAATTTTCCGCCGAATTTTCCTGCTGGTCAACCCTCTGTTGTGCATCACATAGCCTGTTGGAGGATAGAGCCTTCATCTGTTGCCCGCTGGATTTAAAGAGCTGTAAGTGAAAATGTTCTGACAGCACTCGTGAAATAATAGACCGCATAGTCTGTTGCCGCTACTGCCGCAATGACTGCTTCTTCGCCTGATGCGGGGTAACGGCTAGTTAGTCGCGATAGGGCATTCGCCTGGCCAAAGTCCTCAATTTGTCCGTACCGGATCTCAAAGTCGTAACCGAGGGGAGTCAGGGCCCATCGTTATGGTATGTTGGCCGGGTGTGCAGAGCTACTTGTTTTGGATCCAAAGATAGGTAACAGCAGTTTATGATCAGATAGCGACAAGAACTTACGTCCGCGGACGAACTTGTGGAAGCGCCGCACTGCAAGCACGAGAGCCACCTCATCTGCGTTTTCTTTTCGGTATGAATGGTGTGACTCGCCTAGCTCCGGCGATTTGTCAACGGGCAGCAAGAAGAAATTGTCTCGGGTGTTAGCCTGGGTAAAGTTAGGGGACGGGTGAGAAGAAGGATTAATGTCGGATGCTATTAGGAATACTAACGTTTCCGATGAATTGTTGAAGATAAATGCACACGGAGCATGCTTAAAACGAGCCCATTTGCCACGTTTTGAGTTCTGGCGTTCCTTTTCAAGGATTTTTACAGCATGACACAGCTTCGCTGCACTCCGATTCCTCGACATCCGACAAAAGTCCCCGAGATGATGACAACGCTGATGCCTTCTAGTGAATAATAAATTTCACTTCGTCCGGTTCGCTTTCTGACGTGGGGGTAGAAGCAACACTGCCATAAATCCCTGACGATGAAAGCAATTATTGCAACATCAAGATCCAAGATCCTCTCCATTTTATTGGTAGTTCTGAGCCTATCAGAGTCCCTGCCAACCTCACGTGCATTCTGACATGTTTTTGTTGCTTGGTTTCCAAATCAATAAACCATCAAAAACGGACATTCACTGTCCAACTCTAATAGGAATCTGCTGCCACCCAGTTTCACTCGGGCCGATGCGCTCAATCAGAATCGTTGAAGATACCAATGATTGAGCGTAAACAACATGACTGCAATGTGTGTTCCCAGTTACTTCTTGTAGCAATGTTAGGGGGATAGAATGAGTCACAGAGGGATCTCATGACTTCCGTCAGCTTCCTGTCTAATAAAAGTAACGTGAAAATACCCAGCATACTGGGATATCAATCGCATGAGCACGCTCACTCCGAGACTTTTTCATGGCGCACGTACGCCCGAAACCAGATCTTCTGCCCCTGAAAAGCAGAGTGGATTGGATAATCCTCCGGCAAGTTTGGTCAAGGTTTAGGCCTACACACAGTGCCAGGGTCGTCAGCCTTTGTGTCGTCTTCGGCTGTGTCTACTTACGGTGGCAGCCCCCGGTGGAACTTATCTGTACAGGAGTGAGAGAACCACCAAGACCTAGTCAACTTAACCTTCTGGACGCAACGAGACAACTGTGGGTAGAAAGTCTTACGTCGGACGACTGTGGTATGGTTCTGGACGCCATGTGCTTTTGTGAGTTGAACTTACCCAAGGGTGCTGTTTTTCACAAACTGCTTCCTAAAGGATGGGGGCAAGTTAGAGTGTCACTATTTCCAATTCCATTTCTAGGATCGGTAATTAAATTTCTAGCAGGTCCTTGCTATCCTGGACAAGCTGCCTCAAAAACACTCCACCGCCGACTTCTCGCAGGTCAGCCTCAGCCCCACTGCTGATAAACTCCGTTCTCTTGCAGCAGTTACCCAGCCGCAGGCCACGATACCACATGGTCGGACCGCGACCCCTGGTGTGCTTCTAATAGACCGAAGTGGCTTCATCTGCAATCATGTTCAGTTAACTAAACTGTCGCAGACGGAATTGTTCCATGGAGGAAGTATGACATACAAATGGACATGGTTTCGGTCAGGCTTAAAATCGAACCTGGGTGTCTTGAAAAATGGCATGATTGAGAAGCAGGGGGCGGTCTACACTCTGCTTGTTTATTCACGCACGACGAGAGATTGAACGATCCAATTATTCTTTTGGCACCACACTTCGTTTGAGTACGCACCCACCATTGCACAAACGAGCCCGTTATCTCAGCCCCTATATAACGCCAAACCGAAAATGAAACAACGTTAGACGCAAACTTGAGCAAAATCACTGACTAGACCTCGGGAAACATTTCAGTACTAAGCAATTTCGATCACTTAGAATTCGACTTCAAAGCGCGGAACGTACACTTTAGTCGGGAATCCTAAGCTGCGTCATTATTCTACATCACAGTTGACTTAGAACTATTCGAAACTTTAGTGGGCCCTACCAGGTGGCGACAGGGGTTTGCACGGCCTGGATTACATAGAGCATGTAAAAATGAGACTTAATTTGTTGGAAACCTCGACATTGAAATGCCCGTAGTGTGCGGTAAACAATCCTTGATCTCGTTCAAGCCTATTCACACCTCTTCAGAGGTGGTAGCTGATTTCTCAACTACCTCGCAGCTACTTTATGGGAAACCGTGTAAGCATGACCGACCAATTTCTAACAGCCTCCCTGCGCCCAATATATTCGCCTTCTGCGGTAGTGTGTTGGCCACACTTTAACGGCATTGTGGACACATCGACTAGCGCATTTGTTCCACCAAGCGATAACACTCGCAACAAATCGTTCTATCGTGTGCATAGTTGTACAAGGGGACTCATTTGCGACAGCCGTAATGTTTGTGTGTAGCTCGAGCTCACCAAGACCTAGAAGGCCTACAGTCAAAGTAGGCCCAAAAGTAGCAAATGCAATGAGGTTCACTGTAGCGGCAAACTTGAACAGCAGTCCTTTCAGAGTTCTGCCCAAGGAAACATTCTCAAGCGGATTCGTACACATCGTCCCAACTACGCTGCGGTGAAGGTGAACTCCATCAGTCTGACCGAACCCTCCTAGCAGGTCCACTACGGATCCTTAAAATCCAGTGAACTTTCAGTTCACAACGACTTATGCTTGAGTACTTCCACTTTCCCTGATAAAAAGTTGAAACGTTTAACCGAAGAATGTTACGGGGTGTTTACAACGTACCACCAAAGTAGTTGAAATACTATGGAGTTAGATTTGCCGGAAGCAGAAGTCAGTAGCTTCGAAAGTCGCCTGATGAATGTGAATTTTCTAACGAATCAGAGCTTTGTGAACTAATGCCGTCCCAATGGTGGCGCGTGCAGCAAGGCTTTGAGCTATAAACCCAGTTCTCTTCTCACTGTCTGTTCAAAGTTAATAAAGGGCGTTGTTGACGACGCTTTTCAAAAGCACACGTGAAAATCGCCTCTAAACAGCACAGTTTTTAGCAAGGTCACACATGCGTTACCTAAATGGTGGCTGCTCGAGCGTAAGGACCGGAGCAACCGGTTCTAGAAATCAAGTGGAACTTCTCGTAAGCCTACAAAAGAGTGGGAAGCTAATATGCTTTCAGGATCGCAGCCTTGAATGCCGATTGAGCGACGATCCTCTCCTCACCCATACCCTGACGAAGAAACTGCAACATATTTCCATTCCATTCAACCATTAAGTGAAGACCGGAAGCACCTCCGCATTATCCGCAGCAATACGAATGACCCCATCCGAAAGTGACAGGTCGATGTTCAGTCAGTCAAACGATCATCATAAACTCATAAAGAGGTCTCCGAAACAGTCGTCTGAATTCTCAGTAAATTGTTGGAATTTTCATGTGCGTATTCGGGGCAATATCCCCGAAGTCGATGCTGTTTTGCCCCATATTTCAAACGGAAATGTGAAATAAAATGGCGGCTAGGTTCATTCGATAAAGACCTGATGAATCGTCCTACCATGAGCATCTGACCAGGCCAGCAGTTCAAACTCTGTCAGCAGCGTTACTGTCTTGTTGGTTTATCTTCTTCGTCGTTTGGCATGGTTCATGGCCACGAACACTAAGACAATGATAGTGGGTTTGTAGTAAAATTTCTTGCGACGCAACAAGAAGAATGATTATTTAATGCTGCGCAGCATGTTGAACAACAACGCATCCTACGTTGACGCCGTCACACAAGCTACACTGCACGCGATCTTACAGTGGGGATTTCCGACCTTCCAAAATTGCACTTCATCCAGCAACCGAATCTCATAACAACCCATTCGGTTGTCAACAGCTCGCCAGCTTCCACCGTTTCAGTGTGTGATTCGCAACACTCAGTATCACTCCCAATATGCTATCCGGATTTCGCTAAGTCCAAACATATAGTTTTGTTCTCCACTTAGAGTTGATACACTGTTACTCACGTGATAGATAGATATAGAGGTATATAAATATTCACATATAAATATGTACGAGCGTCTGTAGTTCAGGTGACGTGTAAAATATATCATAGTTAAATTTGTCATCCCAGCACATTTCTTTGTTTCATAACAGATCCTAGTGTGGATTCAAAACGTCACAATAAATCGTTCACTACTCATTGTATGTTTTTTTTTCAAATATATATCGGCGTCATTCACCTCCTGATTACACGCAACTACTGCGCTAATAAATCCACTCGTCGTTGTCCGCGATTTTCAACATTCAGCAGAGGTTTCATGGATGGGTCTTTCCCAAGCTGACCCGGTACTCACGATAAATCCGACCTCAGCATAGTTGCATAAGCCATGCCTCTTCTTGCAGCTTATGAGTGAAGAAGGTGTGTGCTGAAGTATCTTATGTAGCGTAACGAATAGAGTGGGGCGATCAACAATCACATGAAAGTGTAAGAGCAGTGTCAGCCAAATCATCAGCCTTAAAACGGGTCGACTGCCTTGTGTGTGCAATCACAGGATTGGTCAAGTAATTCAGCGGGAAATGACGCACGCACAGGCGCAGAAAGACTAGTGGTCGGTCAACGCTCGAGCGGCTGGCCTAGGCTGTCAAGGTGTACAATGGGCCCGAGGGCATAAATGATATAATGGAATGCTGCCGAATCCTCACTTCGACGGTTACAATCTACGACTCGATTACCCAACTGGGCTAATGTGATCCACGTCCATTGTGATTATCTTATTTGTAAAGAATGCAAGACTGATCCGTTTCGAAACTTTTTCCAGATCCACCAGGTTTTATTGAGTTTGGTCGAACATACATCTTACAGACAACTGAAGAAAAACGCAACAATTATTCGTCGGTTTCTCATAAAGATTTGTCTGACAACCTCTCAGTATCTTCGGCACGTTTTGTCTAAACATGTGTAATATGCAGACGTTTCTGCAACAGAACATCGGAAATGACATGAATATCCCTAGAGGATTTTGAAGATTTGAACCGAAAGCACGCTTATATCGACAACTTACGTGCAGTATGGGGTCTGCAATGAACAGTAATGAGCCCGTAGATGAAAACAGCACGTGTCGAAATGAAACGATTGTGAATCATGTTGACCAGCCTAAGCAAGCATTCAAAAGCGGATGTGTACAAATACGCGAAATTGAGAGAGCACGCTTCAGACAGAGAAATACGGTAATATGTAGTATTTGTTTTCGTCGGTCTAAGGAAGAAAGCTTAAGGCTAGGATCGATGCAGTGAAAATGGAGGACGGAATGTAATTGACAGTCACTTTACTTCTGATTAAGGGTACCGTTACAAAAAGCGACGCGCTTCCCCCGATCGGAAAGAACGATATTCCGATTGCATTTCAGATCGGTCGGTCACGACCGACCTACGCAATCTCCAGCTGTCCTCGAATGAAATGCATACAAGCCCCAAGCTTGGCGAAGTTTCAACCAGTGGCCCGAGTAGAGATATCGATTATCGATCAAGTATTTCATCTATGCACAACACATCCACACACGAAATGGAACCCAGCGACTAGGGTTGAAAATCGTCCGGATATTCGTCACAGATACTACAACTGTGTAAGAATAGAACTGTACTAAGTGAACCACCACTCGCGACTCTATCAATCTGACGATAAACCTTGTCCTGAAAGTTAAAGCTTTCGTCAGACTTGCAAAGCAAAAGTAGGCGTTCTAATTCACCTTCTGAGACTACAATCTTCATCTGATTTGAGGTTACACAGGACGACAGAGAAAGCTGAAAATTCGTTCTAACGACACACTCGAAAACAACTATTCCATTCCCAATGAAGCCATATGTTTGGTAGATGTATTGAGGTTTTCTAACGCCGTTGCTAGATGGAGATTGCATATTGGGCAATACTCTGTCATAGAGTCTCGTGCCTGTTTCAGAACTTCCGCCAACAAATCGATCAGCTTATACCATAGACGGTTGGAAATAGCCAACAGAATTCCGTACGTGTGCACTTTGGGAAGTCCGTATATCTGAAAAATTTGACTTGTACACGGCCTGAATGCGGTGTCGCCTAGAACATTGCGTTTAATTAACAACTGTACTTCTTTGCTAGCCCGTCCTTCTAAGTCTGTTGCATTATCAGTTTTCCGCCCATCACAAATCGTGAGCGATCACTGGAGGCTAAATTCATTTTGTTAATGTAATCCACACGATCCATCACTGCTGCTCTACATTCTTTGTCAAGCTGAGCGATAAACGGTTCTTCGAAGAATGTTTAAGAAAATCGATATGCTCACTTGTTGAAAAATATATCAGACGACTAGGAGTGATTCTATACTTATGTTCACTATCGACGAGTTTTGTTCTGGAACAACTCTTATAATGTTCTGAAACTGGCTAAGGAGACCGGTAATGCTCTTCAGGAAGCCATCCCCAACAGGACAGTGTATGAAGCTTAACAGCTTCTATCCCGTGTAGTATAATTGAAACTTTGTTGCATCGTGCTTTCACAGAGCACAGAGGCTATGCACGGAAAACAGTGTTCGACTGAAATTAACGCATACATACACTGTGCAGTCTAACGGGTACCTCCTGCAATTTGTCAAGAAAGACAGCTATTCCATCGCTTCAAGAATACAGGTAACAACGGGTACCGAAGGAGACAATATGTTCAGAACTCCCGTTTCGAAATGACGGATGGTCAACTATGATTAAAAAAAGCGTTAAACATCTGTTGTACCCAGATCTTTTACGCTGCAAAACTATGTACTGCACAGCGACCAAGAGCCCCACCAGACCCTTCGAATACGAACAAACTGCGCACATCTGTCATACATTATTGTTTGTAATAATATCCGTGTAGCTAGTGTATAAACTGCATAGGGAGGCCAAGCTGAGAGCTAGATTCTCATATCAAACAGCATGCTCCCAAGTGACGGGGAACAAATTTAGAAACGCCAGTAGCAAAACACAATATAACCAGGACACTGAGTTAAAGTTTGTGACGCGTTCTTCGTGATTCTTTGAAACAACAGGAACCGCACCCTTCAGTTTGTTGAGGCCTTGGCTATCAGGCGTCAGAATTCCCCCTATGCGTTCAAACAGGACCTGTACTGACGTTGCGGCTGCCCCGATAGTCGATGTCCCCATATTCCCAATTGTCAATCCTGTCAATCTGTCTAATCCCTTAAAACAACTTTCGCCCTGTGCAGCATTATCCTAATGTTCCAAATTTGTTTAGTCTTGCTTTCTCAACCTGCTACTAAGTGGTAATATGATTGTTCGCCATCACGATTACTGTGGATGCTCACAACAATTGTTGGTCGCTTGTTTCGAACTAACGCATACACCGTACCCACTTTGAGTTGGGTGATCAATCGTCAGCCGTTGCTGACTCAATCAGATGGTGCTCTCCGATGTACCAGGCATAATCTGAGCTATACTAATCTGATGATGATGCTTTTGTTTGACGTCATCAGCTAAGTGGACGATATTCTGAGGAGGTTGCACCCTGCTATGTTTTACGCGATACGGCAGTAACTATGAACTGCTAACATTGAATTGTCCAACCGGTGACTTTTCATGTAACCGCTAGTCAAAACTTTTTGAGATCCTACTTCTCCACGTCTNTTCTCCACGTCTTCTAGATAACGCCCAGCGACTGGAAGACACAGTACAACCGAATGGGATATATCCTACCGATTAGTC
>QNGE01002054.1:116923-129742 GCA_008508345.1 Paragonimus westermani | reverse complement strand
GATGAATTATCGAAAACATATGTTCGCCTATATGTCTTTATCTTCATTATCGTAATGGGCATATTTGAAAAATTGTCGAACTGATTACACACAAATGGGTTACAGCTACACACCGTGCACACATGTTCAAACACGGAGAAGACGAATGTTTGCAAGAGTGAATTACTTTTTTGTCTCGAAAGATGATTAGACTCAGCTCATACCAAGTTCCCACCGCTCACAGGGTGGAACGGAGATCCGCGCAACACAGTGAACACTACTTCACAAAACCAACCCACTACAGTCACCTGTGAACAGCGATGAATGTGACAAGAGAATACGAATCACTGTTCATATGCCACTGGGTCGATACGAAACATTTTTCCACCCATTTAACGGTATATGCCTTCGAGCTAAGCAGAATGGGGGTGTTGTACCGTCGGCTTCATTGTGCGTAATAACTATCTGTAGAGGATGTATATGTGCTTGTGACCCATCCAAGCAATGACTTACTGTTCAACCTGATATACCTGTGTCGTTCCCTGCTGACTTGCTAGGCTAACAATGAGATCCCTCAGTCAGGATGATCACTGATTCATGGTCTCGCCTCCACTTTGTTACCTCCACAGTTGCAGTTGATCAATGTTCACGTTCAGATTAGTCATCACAATGAACAAGTTACTATATTATTTGCCTCATGGACATACGGGACACATCAAGAGTGTGCTTCAAAATTCAGAAAGGGTGTCGAACGGAACGACGCAGATATGAAGACTGAAGGAACTAGTACGGAAGCACTAAAGAAATTACCGATAAGGGGTATCATCGACTAGATAAGTCTAAATTAACTGTTACCTATGGGCTCAGTAACCTCACCTATATACGGTCTGCCAAAAACCCACAAAGAATACGTTCACCTCAAATTCTGTTGGGGGTTAGACCGCTACAGCACTTACTTACTCAATAGCTATTGAAAAGTAACGAACAAATACTGACAAGGCTTAGCTATATTGTTCTAGGAATATGACCTCAGATGTCGGTGTGGAACAAAAAGTAATTGCGTTATTTGATGTACAATCTCTGCTCACGAGTGGCTCAAGTAATGATATGCCAGACATCACTTATAACTGCAAACGTTCTGGGAATCTGCGACTAAAATATCTCCCGGACGCGTTGTGTAAACCACTTCACCTTACAGTTTTTGTTCAATGTAGTGGGGTTGATGAAGTTGTAATGAGTGTTCCAATAGGACCTGCACTAGCTGGCAACCCCATAGGTTGCCTTGAGCAACAGGCTAAAGCAGCAATTCAACAGACGGTACTTTACAAGCGATACGTAAACGTATCAGTCAGTTCAGAATCCCACCTGAAAAAAACCGCATGACCGGACAAATTCACTGCAAAAGAGCCTCAGGTACAAGACAGACATTGAGCCGCCCTCAGAAGTGTTTCGTGTTCACGAATATGGTTCCCTGTATAGAACCATACATCAACGCAACACTTAAATCGGACAAATTTGCACTTTGGAAGTGTCGTGAGCAAAGAACGCGGATGACACAAACGTTGTTTATTCAGAAAAATAATCCATGGGCTATGCGTTTCAACAGGGCCACAAGCAAAAACACTCGTCTGCGTACGACACTCGTCTCAGAAAGTCACGGTTGCTACGGTCGCCAATGCACAGTTCGTTTATGTAGCAAGAACCACTTCATGCGATGCTGCACTCCAATGTTTCTTCCTGTACTTTTTCCGCGGCCATTTCGATGTCAAAATCCATGCTCTTGCCCCACTGCTGAATAGTAGTGGTGTGGTAGTACAGTGCGATCGCTCGTCCTCACTATAGGAGTTTTGCCCCGAAAACGAAGCCAGGTCTGAGGTTTGCTGAAACAGCTGACATCTGTCATACAAACCAGGTTAGGGGCATACAAAAACAAATGTTTATCGAATTGTCTCTCTCAAGACCTCATTGTTTTTTGTTTCTATTTTCATATTATGTGCCCCCACAACAGTCTTAGTTTTTTGCCCAGTTTAAATTTACTGCATACCATTTTATCCGTCAGCCACACAATTACACACAAGGTAGCATCTCAACACAACACATCATCTGATGATCAGCCTTTGGGTCTTGATCATTTCCACCTGGTTTGCCACGTCCGTACTCCTCTCGACTGTTATCTGCCTACTCGTTACTTATTGATGGCAGTAATTTTGTTGCAGCGACAGCTGAGATCCGAACGAAGTGTCCATGCACAAGATATCCTACAATACATTACCGGTCTCTTTTCGAACACGTGCAAGCAGTATCGGCCTTGAATTCAACGTATGGACGTGAAGACTTTGGCTACCGTCGATCCCAACGCTTAGTCCACGGAATCGTGAACTAACGAATGTATGCGAACGTATGAAGAAAAATAGGGCCAAACAGTGGTAATGTATAAGGAGGAACAATGAACAATTTTAAAACTACTGACTGCAATACACTGCTATATCCAGAAGCACTTCCAACTACCAGTGTGAGTAAACGTCTGCTTCCTAACCAGGGAGGCAACATCTACCAACTCTGATCAACAGGGTTGGTCAAAGCTGTCAATGCTCGTGGCTGAGAATTCATTTGTTAATCTTGCGGTTCATCCATGGACAGGCGTTCCTCAGATATAAGGCTTTCACAGGAACAGCTTATTTGACGTTGGCTAACCAGCAGAGACAACGGCAACAGAACGCCAAACGTTTTCTATACGTACGGGTCAGGTTTCTGACCCGTTAACCAAAAACGAGCGAGTAAGTGCACTCCAGACGCTTCGTTCAGTTGACAATCGAACGCCTCAGTGATGCCAAAAATAATGTAGAATTGCGAATATATTATCTGCTTTGTCCCCCACTTGGCACCTTGTCGGCAATGATGCAATCAGAGATGAAATTACCAAAATGGGCGAATCTTTCCAACGATCAGCCTGCAATAACAAAGATACGGACTGCAGCCAGTTTATTCTTGTGACGACATATGAAGTGTATCACATATGCTAGTCATTCCATCTAATCGGTTCAGCATGATCTGCATGATCTCCACAGAAGAACCACGCAGAACAGTGCCACCTGCACGCTCATTGTCCGTCACTTTACTTCCTAGACAGAGTTCCACTCAGAGTTCATCAGATTTTTCGAGTGGTTCCTCCAGAATATAATCCATAGCTGAGAAAGAGGCGGAGGTCAGACACTCTTGCCGAAAACCACTTCCGGTGAAAACCACCCAGAATGGCTGTCCGCAGATGTGCAATCTGCACTCAGTGCTGTCAAAATTTCAAAAAACCAACGGATTTCGCTGGAACTCATCCGATTTAATGGCAGTTCTAGGGAGTGTGTGGGGCAAACGAATCGGAAACAGTTACCAGATTAAAAATTCGCCACGACCATTGGATTTGGAATGGAGTGCCGACGCTCCAAATTCAATCGCAAGGCGAAGGTATTAACGACGCATCAGCTACCGTGTTGTAAACCTCTGTTAAGATACCGCACCTGGCGCCCACTGTGTTCTAAGAACCATCACGTTCTGTATGAGATCTGCGATTATCATGGATGCGAGAGATAAGATCAACAACTCTTTGTCTGTCACACAACGTTCAAGCCTATTATTGAAAGCGGGTATGATTATCAATAGGCACCGATCACGAAGCATCTCTTCCGTCTTACACGTAGGATGAAAAAGTGCGATCAGGTGGAACAACAGTCAATGATTTCATGGAAATTTCCACTTAGTCATAGAAGCAGACTGACGAACATGTTTTCTATAAGTAACCATCAGACGGGTACAATTATACAGGGTATCTTCATGAGTATAGGCAGACTAAGTGGTCAACGGAAAAAGGACGAAACATAAGCACATCTCAATATCCATCGCACATCAGCGCAGGCACGGATGAAGATGCATTACCCAAAGTCAATGGAGCTGCACATGTGCGCACGGATGCATCTGCTGCCACCTACGGCCATGGTAACTGTAGGGCTTGAACAAACTGTGACCAGAGAGCTGGGTTTCGTATCCGGATGGTGATCGCTTCGGTGGTGGTTAGCATCCGTTGTCTGACCTTTTTGGGTTGACTCACTGGAACTCCGTAAATGATACGGAAAGCCTGCTTTGAGTTCAATCGATGGTCTACATCGGCTAAATGTGTTACGATCACACTCTTGAAGGATTTGATCACCCCGATTCCAAGCTGGGCTGGGTGATGCTCTTCCATCCGTTTGGACAGTCGTCTCTTCGTGAGACCAACGTATTCCGCTGTACAGCAGCAGGAGGACGAGTACACAAGCACAGATTGGTCAAGGACATGAAGCTTCTCTTTCAAGCTTAAAGTCAACAAGGTTGAGGCAGCGAACCACATGCGCAAAGTCGCTGCTGGGAATATACGTTCGAGAATTTGATGGTCTGTGATTGACTCTCTCTGCTTCGATGTCTCCTCTGAAAAGCAAACGAGTGAACATAGCCTTCTTCCCTACTGTGGTCACCAGCTCGTGTGTTGCTGTTGAGCTCATGTTGCGCGTTATGAAACGATCAGGACAGACACTCTCCTGCAATATAGACCAACTAACCCCCAATCTAGTGTGCTTACAGGACAAATTTTTCGCTCTACTTGTCGAGCAGCACATAAGTTTGCGTTTTTGTTCAGGAGAAAAACCACCGGTTTCTGATGGAAGATCTTCGGGAGCGTCAAATCTAACCGCGTCACTTCCGTTTTCAAAGCTATATGAGCCGGTCGGGGTAGTTGTGTAGTTCCTTAGAATCTAGTGTAAGACGTACTAAGTCACTTCTTCCAGAAATAAATCAACCAGATGTGATACACAAAAAGTCGCTGAGACCAGAGACTCAATACGTATTTGACGTAACGTACAAGTGGTGTCGCATAGCGCTAGAAACGATACCAACAGGGAAAGTTACCTAGAGAGGTTGGAGACCGGTCATCGAGGAGCGAGTAAACCGGAAGTTTGTGTTACAGTCATATGACATGCGGACAAACAACCGAACAGCGCACATCAAGCGACCTTTCTTAGTAACCTAAATACAATGTATTTAACCAGAAGGTATGGAATTATTTTACGCAATATATCGCAGACAAGCCAGTGAAATCTCGCTACAGTAGTCTGATCAGTGAAAAACTTCAGCCTCTGGTGACTAGGCTGTACAAACCCTCCTGATATTCTAGCGGCACTAAATCCAATTAGGTACAACTTTCGCACGATCATCCTCAGAACGTATGGACGATAATGTTTCTCTTCCAAGATTAGTTGTGTGATAGACCATAGCCGAAGTGGGGACCAACGATAATAAGACGACCTGATAGGAATCTTCAGTCAACGTACCCTGAACGACTCCCACATGATAAACGTCCGTTGGTGTATCCATGCGTGTGTGCACAACCACTGTCAGCGCATTCCGCGCGCTGTGCCGAAGAGTGAAAAGCGCCTGACAACTGAGAACACCTCTAAGCGGGACATATGGTTCCATATATAATGAAGGAAACGGGGATAACAATGAAAAAATACAGGAATCGGCACCACTTCCACCGTAAGTAGAAGTTGGAATCCCGAAACCATGTCGACTTACTGCAACACCATTTTTCGTCGTAAGGGCTCGTAAATTATTCGCCTGCTCCTCTGCAGCCTCTAAAACAACACCGCGTATCGTTAAACAGTAATCGCCGTGTTTCATTATGAGACTACACTCGATATCATGGGGCGGCCCACATTGTAGGTTGGCTTACACCTGAAAGTATACTTGCCAAATACATGAACAGGTTGTCCGTACTGAAAGACCCAAGTGAGAGGACTAGCACGCGTTCCACATCAACAGTAGCGACCATCAAGGCTGCCAAATTTCTTGCTCAAGTTAATCACAGACGAAATAACGAATGACTGTCTGCGGCACCCTCAAGATTCCGGACTGATGTCTAACTTAATACGAAAGTGATCAACTTGGATCACGTCGGCGAGGCACCGGCGTTTGTCAGAGAGCTCACTGCCCAGTCTCCTGGGATGCACTTTGTAACTTCACAGCGCAAAACTGTCACTGACAGTAACGTTAGTCCTGGGTTTCGCAACGAAGTTCTAAAGTATACTGAGTACTTTCTGTACGTAATAAGCTGTACTTTAAAAAATGGCATCATGCACGGAGAACTCGGGGTTCGTGTTTCGAGGGCCATTACAGGGCTTTGTAATTTGAGACATCTTTGAGGTTGGAAAAACAGTATCTTGCCATGGTTAGAGCAGATTCGCATTGCGACTGTGGAGTAACCGCTAATGGTTGAGAACATCAGGAATGCTGAAGTCTTCGACCGCAGATGTTTACACACAACCACATATACGCGGACAGCAATAAGATTGTTTCTTTAGCACTGTCTGCCAAACCAGCTCACCAAATCAGACTCTGAAAATACGTGTATTTGAATTGCGCCAGCCGTGCACTGCTTGTCTCACTGACAGGAAACAGTAACTAATCAACAGACAGGCAAGGGATGGGGAAGTTAAGAACCTCGAGTCGTATTCACCATGGGGCTAGAAACATTGTGACTCACTGGACAAGACAAGCGAAGGTAGTTGGCGATGGATGTGATTCAGCGGCGCGGACTTTAGGAAGAGTTATTTGTAAAGATAACTTATAGCGGAGGAATAACAGCAATAAGGCGTACCTACTCAAGTGTTCTTTTGACCTGATTGCTGGGTCTGATGCGTTCCAGAAACAACCTGCTAGTCTTACCATGTAGGTCGTAGGTGACACCTCAACGCAGTTCGACGTTTGTTTCAAACGATAACACGATCTAAGTAGGCAGCCGTTTATTGGTTATACGCCCGACATAGTAAGCGCGTCCAACTCTGTCAAAACTGCTAGTGCCGGTGTCACCGACGCTATTCTTTCGAACGCACACAATCCTTCTGGTATAGCATGGCTACTAGCCACGAACACGAGCAGGTTAAGAATCCTCAAACTGTTATGCAGCTCCAAACTATAACGTCTTCGGTGAAGAGGACACAACATTCTGTGCCTTGATTCCGGTAAACGAGCCGAGCAGCCACCGGCCCACTGTAAGCACTCCTCGGCTGCAAGAATTGCACGGTCTCAACCAGCAGAAAAGTTACAAATTAACGAACTTTCTCACGTCGACCCCTCCTCCCACTGGTTTAGTAAGTGATTTTCAACAATCAAAATCATCTGTTCTACTTTCTTTTTAATGTTAAACGGCAGTTACACAGCAGCATCAATAACCCAGTTGCTGTTATCAATGATGGTGCCAAGCTATGAAACACTAAATGTTATCTCCGCATATACGAACTGACCACATTTCGGATAACGTTCGGAACGACTTCAGCCTGAAAGCGATGTGCAGCATCCTAGAAAAATCGTTATTACTTACAGACCTACACCTAAAGCCTTCGCAGATCCATCATAATTCAAAAAAGTCCGTCCGATATTCCAATGATGCACACTAACTTAATGGTCTGAAAATTCCATCAACGTAGCCAACTAGAGGGTTTACTTTAACCACCGTGCAGACCTGTAGTGGCAGTAATCCAGAAAAACCTCTAACTATATACAACGCCAGAGAGATCTAGTGGAACTTCAAAGATCGGTAATCCAGTAGAGCTAGCCATGGATCAAGGTGGGTAAGCAACAAAGCAGATAATTCCCAATATGACATGGTAGAAACGAGAGGCAGAAAACATTGGAACAGTAGATGTAAGAAAAAGCGAAAAAGTACGCGAATTTACGATTCTCATGCAAGCACAGTAACAATACAGCTCAGGCCGCCAGTTAGGTACCTAGCCGTTGGCTAGTGCGGGATTAACCGAGAGACAGAAAGCGTATGCAGACACATCCACACAGCAAAGAGTAGGGGATGAATGCGATACGCGAACGTCAATATTCCGCAGTGTTCCGAGGAGCCCATAGAGAAGATTCGTGAGGCGAATCAAACGAGAGACGTGGTGACGGTCGGTACGCAGAAAATACAAAGATATAGTAGTAACTAGCTTTTTGAGGGATGGGAAGCTGCGTGATTGAGCAGCATCAACCACGGACGGCGATTAAAATGTCTGAACTGCTCAAAGGAAATAGTCGGGAGTGCGACGGGATACATGTGGCTCGCCTCGCCGGGGAGCTGGGTCAAATTGAAGGCTGGAAATTAGAGGGGAAAAGGTGGTTATTTTGATAAAAACTGAGCTGAAATAGTAAACAGCTTTGTTCAGTACAGCTTTGGCCAAGGTTGAGGTTAACTGATAATGGAAAACAACGAAAATGGCAATGATCGGTTGTCAAATGTATCAAATAACACCAAACAACACATTTTCAGTTTCCAGTGGTGCATGGAATACATAGTGCACAAGTTTACCGTCGTAGGGACTCCCGGTATTGAAGTACACTTCTCACGTCGCTGATTAATATGCACTTTGTGTCGGAGTACCGATGATCATACATGTCAATGTGCGAAACGGAACAAGTGGGTGATAACCTATTTGATTCGTCGTCTGCATCAAACGAACATGATCTCCAACTGGCAGTGGCAGACCATCGATGGACCGATCGATCAGTCTTATGCGTTGATGCAAAGTCCCATTGGAGAAGGGCTCAATTTGACGGAGATGGCAAACATCAGCGAGTCCGCCTCTGTTTCGAGCTAGCTGCCTTGTTTCCAGTGTTCAGTCGGGTCGTCGAATCCAGTCACCATAACTCTTTTTGTGACAATACAAGCCAACTTGGCATGGTACAGTCAAGCTACTTTCGATTGCATCGTAGGCCTGCTCGTAACCTTATAGTCAGCGATGGCCTGGTGATCCCTCAATATTTGAATGTTCACATCCTTGAACAGTATCAACCGTAGTCCCAAGGGTGGCTAGCAGTTAAGTTACATACCGCACACACAAATCACCAGGTTTGAATGCATTCAGATGCACGTTGCATCGGTCATTATCCGCATAGACCGTTACTCCAATACCATAGGTTGTCTAGGAGATTCTATAGGTAAAGCAGTGAGTTGGTCTGTCTCGTCAGTAAGGGGGGGACTACCACTAGTGTCAGTTTGCTAACTGCCGCACTACTCGCAAGCATTGTGATCAGTTCACTAGAGTAAGCATCTCGTTCAGTCAATTTTTACGCCATGCAACATATTAGATACCATGTGAGCTGCATAGTGTTAGGCAGTCCAAACTCAGCAGAATGCATGAACACAAACCGTTTAATTGGCAATTAACGTCGCCCTCAATGATCTACCAGTGTCAATGTTTAAAGATAGGAACAGAGGAAAAACTCACAAGTTGTACTTCAAATTGTCATCCAATTCCATCAGCGCCGCTTGATTTCCGCACCGATAACAGTAGTTTGGCGCACTGAAAATGGTCACCACGTTCCGATCATGAACCCAATTGTAGCCCTCCATAACCAGCTGATGTGCCCGGCTGACTAAAGTAAGGTTATTACTATGGTTAAAGGTCTCCGAGATATCCTGTCCGAACGTGTAGCCAGCTCCGCGCGGACTGATACCCCAGCCACCTCGGTCATCCGGATCGGACCACAGCAGATCACACATGGGACCCTGTAGAAATTGAACGAATATATAGACTACTCAAGATATGTCGAAGTGCTAGTGCGCACGTTCTATACAGGTAAACGTCGTAGTAGTTCTTGTCGCTTAATAAAAAAAACAGGTGAACAGCTGATGTTGGATGTTCATCGAACGCCTTCGAATCCTACAAAATAGAAAATAACAGTCTACCACTAGCGTCTCACTTCGTGGGCCCGTCAACTGCTTGTAAGTCGAAACATATATTCATCGAGGGGATTAGCTGAAAAATGCAGTGGTTTATTTGCAAAGGAGAATATTTTATGAAACACATCAACAGACAAATTGATATAGTGGTGATGGGAATTTTATTAGGGCCGAGGTGGACGGACACTTCACAAATGATTGCGTAGCAAGTTTTTGATAATATTCCACGAGTCCCTTCGAATTCTAATCTGGTAATAGTTTGTCTCACGGAAGTTGGGTAATTTCCATCGGTTTAGGACCGCCTATATAGTATCAGTAACTCTAATATTTTTAGATCACAAGGAAAGAAGTAAAACCCAACAATCCCATGATGTGGTAATCAACAGAACATGATAAACGGCGTATTGAAAACGGAAGTGGGTAGAAAATCATCAGTACCGGCTAGCTTTTCATCAGTTGAACATGTGTTCAAAACGGTATCTCTAATAGGCCATAGCGGATCTGTGCAACAACCGGATTCAGAAAGGTGTACCTTTCAAAAAAATTTGTGGCCGTACGCAGAAGTGTACTAGTTTCCACAGTCAACGAGGAAACATACAAAACCCATATTCAGACAAAAAATGAATAAAAAACGTTGACCTCTGAAATGGAGTAACTGGCGAAGAAAGGTAGTGCACAATGGTGTACACATGTGCTAGTGGAATTGCGGCGGAATCAAAATCCCAAGCTTTCACGTTATCTGATATTTCAACTGTGATTGTAACGAGAAGTACATTGGCGGGAGCAATCGCCACTAAAGCCAGTTGAACGAACACGGTTGGCAGTATCTGTCCCGGCTTAGCCTGTGACAGTGACCGATGCCAATGAATGCCTGCGCACGACACTTGCAACAGGCACCTTATGCTACACTACCTATGATTTTACTCACACACTACGTATCCAATGTAAACCGGCCTTTGTGCCCAGCCGATCAACGCTGGTTGGCCAGTTGGTAGGCTGGTATAGTAGTGAAACCCCAATCTTTCGAAAACAAAATGCACGGAGACTCCAATGACAACATTTAAGTCGGGAAGGAAAATACTGAAAATATAAGGCAAAATGTTCAATATAGGGACTGTGTGCAAATAATGCACTATCATCCGCGAACAGAAGCACGTACAAGTTTTCGGCGATCTTCCTCATACTCTGAACCGAGCGGAATCGAGCAACGCTCGCTCATAAAGATTGTTGATGTGACAAAAATCCAGTTCTGTTGCAACCGCACAACTCCTTCAAAACGCATCTCATAGCAAGCTTTCACAGCTGTTCTGATTGGTTTCCAGTGCTCGTCAGGTTCTCTCGTCTGACTCGAACTGGGAGGCTCGCTCATCAATGCTGTCTTGGAAACGCTTATTACACTGTCTGAATACTGGTTGCGTATTCTGCATTTACGAGTTTGACCTGAGTAAGTGATAAAACAAAGCGGACAAGTACAACAGCATGATCCGAGTTCAGATGGTTACTCCAAAATACACGACAGTCTTCAACAGAGTGACGCCACCTGTCTGACTGCAACATGATCCAGCTAGGTCCACGGCTGAGAAGCACAGGGAGGTTTTTAAGTGACAATACCTTTTCCTGTGTGGAAATGGGACAATTGAAACATGAGGTCATGAGATGCGTACAGTCTTTTGCTATTATCAATGCGTTGTGCCTTGACAACGAACATACCTCCCAGCCGCGACTACCATGGAGAAAGGCGACCAAACTGGACCTCAAAATCGCTGGTTAGTACGAAGTCAGTGTTTAGTCTGCTTCAGAAGGCTAACCATAGCGTCGTAGGACGCACCTTTAGTAGCATCCGAAAATCTGTCTGTTTGGGGTGTATGCCAATACAATGAGTACACAGGGCTTTTCTGATCTGCGCTGACAGACCTTAATCGGTGTATTATTTGACAGCAAAAGAGATTGGTCACTAGGAACCACTCCAACAACCACTGCTCTGCTCTGAATCTCAGTGCGAATCTCACTCCAGCTTGTTTGTAAGGTGTCGACACCTTGATATTGAATGTCTGCATATAAATGCAGCTACTTGTTTTTGGTAGTTAGGTCTCTTTCTGACCCCTTCTTTTATCATCCCTTCCTCGCGGTTGTGTAACAGCTAAGCATCAGTGATGATGAAGACCATTAGATTTAGCTTCTGAGCCACCAGAGGCCCTGAGATAGAAGCGGTTGGGTCGACAGCCTTCTAGAGGTCAGCTCGAGTAAGTACCGGTACTAGGATCGTAGGCTCGCGTTTCCGACAGACAACACATCTAACCTCAGAACTGAGGTTACTTGTCAGAGTAGCTTGCCGACGAACTCCAGAGAACCTGGATATTGAAAGCACCAATGTTTACTAGCTGTCTTTGCTTCAGAAAACAACTATCACCAGAGGACACAGAGAAGGCAGAAAACGCGAGGGATGAAACAGAAAATAATGTAAGTGATGAACAGCGCAACTGTTGGTTTATGCCACGGAAGGGAGTGACCTGACGGACCCCAATCAGCGTCTCATGTCCCGCGAGACAGCAGGATCTAGGGTTATCTTGGGGAACGTTACCCAGGGCAAACGACTAAAAAGTCCGACTTTCTTGGCAATGAGGAGCTTGCCTATCCCTAGCCAGTGGTTTCTGATTTTGATCAATGCTGCGCACAGTGAATGTATTCAAATCCACATCAGGCTTTTGGATATCGGATGTTTTTACACCGTGCTGTGTATTAAGCCGGTAATTGGAGTGCTTTGTTTGAAAGCATCTTTTTCAACCCCCTTCGTCCGTACGCGGAAAAGAGCGGTGCTGCATCTAGAAACACAGTTATGCCGTAAGCTAACAGGATCGTGCCTCACTAACTAGACACTGCAGAGGAATCAATTTGACCCCACTCGTTTCTAAGGTTCTAGCATCCATTATACTTCGCCGAATCACCGCAGCTCGGGAGGTAAACATTAGGGAAGAACAGGCAGGGTTTCGTCCCGGGCGGGGATGTGTAGATCACATTTTCACTCTTCGTCAAATTCTGGAGCAGCGTCATGTGTACCGCCGGCCAACAATTGTTGTATTTCTCGACTA
>QNGE01002054.1:78499-115354 GCA_008508345.1 Paragonimus westermani | reverse complement strand
CTCGCGACTCACAGAGTCGGTGGTTGGAGACACTAGGTGAGATGGCGGCTAATCGAGCTCAGTGGCGTGAATGTTGTCGTTGTCTAGCCGAGGTGTCTGTGAAGTGAGTGCATTTAATGACTCGAGGTAGTGAAAGCCGTAAGGAAGCTGTCTTGCTAATAACGCCTTACTCTCACTTGCAGCTCGGTTGTTTGTTTGCAAGGTGTAGGCAGCTTGATGTTGAGTGTTTGAGTATGGACGTAGTCATTTTCAGTAGTTAGGTCCCTTCCCGTTCCCTTCTTTTTTCCCTCTCCCTCTTCCTATATAGAGTTTGCTTTTTCATGGTTATGTGGCAGTTAGGCATTAGTGTGATCCACTGATGTATTGCTGTCTATGATTATGATGATGAAGCACTGCTATGCGGCACAACCCTATTAATTCTCTGGATCGATGTGGTGCAGAAGCCTGATGGGTACACCAATGTAGCCGAATAGTTCTTAAATACACACGACTTGCTCATCTTTGCTGTATGAGCAACATGGTAAAGAAATAGTCAGAAGATTGTGCATCGAACTGAGAAATGAACGATACTGCACGTCACCCAGAGGACCTCGAGTTACTTCACTTTAAGAAAACGTCCACAATTTCAAACTGTAAACAGATATTCGAACAGTCGGCAACACAACTGAGGATAGGTTTACCAGCCTTAATCACCCGAAATACAATGAGTGAACACTGAATAGCGTTGGTCACAAATGACGTCCAATCCACGTGTCCATTAACAATAGATTCAGACAAATCTGAATCAGCAGGCTGAGAAATGAGTTACCCCAAATGCAGATGATCAGGAAAAAAACAATAAGGATAGACAGTAGAACCTTACCTCGTGTGGCACTTCCTGAATTCGATCCAGGGCGCGAATGTGATCTAACGTGTCGATCGATGGTGAAAGACCGCCATGTAAACAAAAGATCTGTGCAACGTCATTATTATTGGTCCCAGTGACCTACCGAGTTGTCCACAAGGGCAGTTAGTGGCAGATAGTCAAACAAGTCCGTGAAGTACTTCCATACATTCGCATTACCGTATTTACGAAGACACTCGTCGTAGAAACCGTAAACCTGAGTAATTTGACGGCTTTCATGATTACCGCGCAAAACGGTTATCCGCTCTTTGAATCGCACCTAAACGATACGTTAAATGGAGAAAGTCCAAAAACCTTCAAAGCAACCAAAAGTGTAACCGTTTCCACAGAATAGTGACCTCTGTCCACATAGTCACCCATGAATAGGTAGTTCGTGTTGGGTGCTTTCCCGCCGATACGGAATAACTCCATCATATCGTGGAACTGACCGTGCACATCTCCACACACAGTCACTGGACTACGCACATTCTGAACATTCGACTCTTTTGTCAGAATATCTTTTGCCTGCATTGGGTAATAAAAACAACGCTACCGCAATTACCAACCTTTTCACATAAAGATTTCACCTGAGCTTCTGATAACTGTCTACAGTTATACAACTGCTCTATCCACTGATCTAGTTCCTTGGCTTCTGAGCGGAAATCTCCCGTCATCCCAAACAGCCGAAGAAATCAATACACCCGCCACCACAAATTACGCAGAAAAATAACACAGCCGTTGGTAAGTGAAAAGGCATATTCAGCCACACATTTACACTTCCTTTCGCACTACCTTCTAAGCACTGGACTATTCAAAAGAATGATCCTCCAACGTTCAACGCAGCTGTAACCCATGAATAAATTCAAGGATTCAGCGCATTGTTCAGTTCTGTTTCGAGGACGAAGCGACTTGAGCTGGAAAGTGTCCCGTTTCTTGCGCAAGTGAACATCTCAATGCCGCAGTGCTACACTTCCGTGATTAATTATGACGGTTATTATGTGAAAACCAGCTAATGTTTCAATTGCCATCCGAACACAAGATTATCCACCTATTGTGAAGGTCTGAAACAACGGCACAGAGCACGGCTGACATGAGTCTGTTCCCCAAGATCTCTAATTTCAGGCGTGAACTGGTAAGAGAATAATACCGGCAGTGATGATGAAATTTTGATTGACATAAACCTACAAGAATAATATTATCAAGGAAGATCATCCAAGCAAACCTCTCGCAGTATCTGCTGGAATAGTAGTAGTCAGCAATCATCACGGTTTAGCCTGAACTCTGTCACACTATCAGAGGGTGTCATACTATGCAGAGGAATGTTCCAACTGCTGGTGATTGGATGCACGAAAGAGATATATCTTATTTTTGTGATAACTCCAGTCTTCTCCAACTTGAGGTTGTGATTGCAGAAATAGGATGTTGTGTGCGGCTGTAGCATAAATTCTACCTTAAGTGTGGTTATCCCTCCAGGAATCTTGTGCTGTTGTACAGTCTTCCTCCCGCTCAAAAGAAAAAAGACCACTGCTTGTAGTCCACGTCATGCGAGTTACCACGCATTTTCTCCAGCGCCTTTCTCAAGTATTTCAGTGTCTTTTACTAAACTTGGGCTCCAGGTCTGCACATATTACTCAAAACGTAGACCCATGCTCGCCTTACAAGGCGGTTTCTTGAAACAATAGTCTTCAGCAACATTTTCAGGACTACATCCCCCTTACTTACCATTTACGAATTCTTGTCAGAGACGTTGCATTTCTTCGCTGTGAGCAGCCCCAAAATTCTCGGTTGTCTCTACTCTTCCCAACAGCTTTCCGTCCTGCTAAGAAAACCCGTCAGCTTTAAGTGACCTTTGCCAAACGGTTGATTGTACTTGTCCACAATCAAGGGAAGCTACCACTCATTTGAATACATTTGTGTAGCTTCCATATACCTCTGCATGTGTGTTTTGTTAAGATTTCCCGCAAACTTCACATCATCAGCAAAAGTATAACAGAGGTGCTTCAAGTTTTCAACAATAACACAAGCGAACGCCGAAACATTACTGACCATAGTAATGACTTTTGATGTATCCCGCCAACCACTGCATCTTCAGTGGACACTATCTTTGGTGTCTCTACGTGAAGAGCGCGGTTCCTACGGAAGTCCTGCAACCATTTCAGCAGCCTTCTTGGAAGACCAAATCGTTGGCTAGCCCAGTCGAATTTCTGAAATCCAAGTGGCAGACCTCGACTATCTCCACTCTGTCAGTTGTGTGGCACCATCTGGGTGACAAACCAGGTAAATGACACCAGACTTGTGCAACATGAATCTATAACGGTCTGCAGAGAGAAGCCCGTCCTCAGTGATTTGCTTCGTAGTCATACACCTTATAATTCTTTTCGAAGGTTTCGGGATAACTGATGTCGGAGTTGTTAGTCAGTTGCCTCCTATCTCACGCTTTTATGGATGAGTGCAGCTCCTGCCTCCCCCCAGTCATCTGGTATGGTGACCTTCTGGAAGGCGAGATTAAACAGCTGGGTAAGAGGCCCGCGCAGACGTCACACAGACGTCCCAGCATTCCCACATAGACACTGCCTGGCTTCGCCGCTCTGCTCACATCTACCATATACAATCTTCTCCCTTATTCATCCCTTTCCCCTTCAACTTCCGCAGTCACGAGTCTCCTTGCAGCACCGTACAGAGTTCAGCTGTGGTAGTCCCGGATATGTACCATCAAAAATGCCTACGGAAGACTTCCGTCATTTTAGTGGTGATTCAACAACAATGCTCGCAGCGTCAGCTATGCTACTGAGTCATCTTCTTATAGCCTCTTTGGTGTGGGCATAGTCAAAGAAAGCCTCAGGGTTTTCATGATGGTTAGTTTCGTCTCAGACTTGGTCACACACTTCTTTTGTATATCGAAGTACATATTTCTATCGCCTTGCATCGACAGAGCCGAAAGTGCCCGTCCGACTGTTTGCACACGGTCCAGTCTTCCTTTTTGCGCTTTCACGCACTTTCTACCTAAATTTTCCGTCCCCTGTCATGGTGACCACCTCTTCATGGGGAACGCGTGACAGTTAGTTGCAGAGAATTGCCCTTGATTTTGGTCGGGCCTTTACTGGCATCACTGGTGCCATGACAATTCACTCAGCACGGCTGCTTCACATCCGACATTATTGGTTCGATATTTCTCCCCCCAAATGATCCACGATATTTGAATGGAGGTTTGCCGGAGACAACCGAGACGTTAACGCCTGCCTCCACGGACACTTATGTCGAATGGCTTTCGGAACTTCAACTCCAAAATGTAATTAAGGTTCTTTGTTAAAATGAGGCCCATACTGGCTATCCTTCATCTCTCCAACTAGTGACCTCACCAGCAGGCCATATAAATGCCCCATCACCTGAGAGCCCAAGCAGTGCCTTAGCAAACGTGCCACTAGTAGCGTGCCTCGATCTCCACTCCACTCAGGAAACACTGACATCTTCCATTTCAAATCTTCTTCGTGACATGAGTACTCACCTTCTAGTATCACTGATGATCTGCCCATCCTTTTGTCGGTTAAAAAGGTGACTTCTATGGACACACAGGGGCAGCAGCCGTGCTTCATCGCCTGTTGTGGAATGGCTTAACAGTTGAACATTATCCACGCTCAGTTCCGCTCTTGCTGTTGGCCATAATGCTGGGCTGTTAACACTAGAACACCTCGCCCAGCCTGTTGTCTTGTCCATCCACCCTGTAGATAAATTATCAGTAAGGAAAAAGAATATCTAATGGCATTTTTTCTGCAATTAGGTCTCAGTGAAATCTTTGACATCATCCCTTGCTAGTTCCTCCGGGTGCTTAGCCCAGTGATTCTCTGAGCCACTAGCACCACAGAATACCCCGGTTTTCCTCACAGCCGGATTGAACCGACGGGCAACCCACTGCTCAGGCATAATACCTGTGCACTTTTCCTGCTTTGACATAAGATCTTTTATTCCCTATCGGCTTCAGGCTATAAGATCCATACCTACTGTGTTGGAAATTCTCTTAGATGGAACTATATCCTCATCCCGTCTCTTCGTCCACTGGTTCTACGAGCGGCCTTGTCAGTTCTACACATAGTCCCAACTCCCGGATTTACATCTGTGCCCCAATAGAGAACTCAGTGCCAGTGACACAGCCAACACAATTCCGTTCTGCCGAATCACCCATCGTCACTGTAGCTTCACCTCAGTATCTGCCCCGCGGCAACCGCTGATAACTTACTACAAGGTTGACGGACCCAAATACCGTGGACCCAGGACTGAATGTATTTGCCCAATTTCATTATTCGTTTAGTAGCTACGTGTTTCAAAATATCCACTTGCCCTGAGGGATTCGCCGGTCAAAACCCCCTCGATCCATCTTTACCTCTGGCCTCTCTCCTAGCAGAGTTAAACATGTCCCGGACAACGACTACACTGCCTGTCCAAGGGACCAAATCCTCCTTGATTGGAAGAACTAGAACAGCATTCATCGAAAGCCCTCCTCCTATACGAAGCTCATTCAGCCCTCCCGGTTGGATATCCACCCCCACAAATGTCCTCAATCGGCCCCGCCAGCTTTTACACTCCTTTTCTTCCTTTTTCTACTCCACTCTTCAACTGATTGCTGCTTTTCTATACTCCTCCCCCCATTTTCCCCCTTATTTTAGCATCGGTGCTTTTTCGCGACCTTAGCATTTCCACAACTCAACCTGCTCGTGGAGGAGTGCCCAATCCACCTTGAATCCTGGGAGCAGTTCGGATGTTCAACTCAGTGACAAAATTAGAGACAGACTGGCTTGCAACCGCCCCCTATATTTTACCCAGAACTTCACCTGAGTGATTCACCTTGTTGGTGGGTTTCACGCCCGTATCACGATTGTTCGGCTTCTCACCCCATCCGTCCTGTCCACCTAATCGTTGGGCGCATCGGGTGGAGCGCTATTTCCAGAGACCACACCCTGCCTCAATGCAGTGTGTACAGCAGTGGTTTAATGATGAAGTTTGCTCATGCGTTTTTCATTGGCCGATGGTGGTTCCTTATGGGCCAAGTAAAATTCAGGGGCCCACTTTAAGAAATTGTTACACAGGCGGTGATGCCGTCTCGCACACTCCTTCCTCCGAGTACATACCGCCGACTAACACAGTGTTGCTGCAAGCGCTACTTATCGGGCCAGCCAAACGGATAACTTTTTTCAAAACCCAAGGAGAGGACTTCGTTAAAACTCCACCGTTTCCAGTATTAGTTGAAGAAGATTAAAGAAGACCAACCAAAATAACTCACTTATGTAAATAGCCAAGTATACCAGCCTGTACGTGAACCACGTTCACAGTATATCGTTAAGCAGCACTTTCGATAAATCTTCTTCTGATCTCTAACAACTCAGGCGAACTGAATTCGTTTGTCGGGTGCCCCAGTACTAACTACGGTCTTGTTAAACAGTCCGTCTATTCACAAGGCCAGCGTTTACATTAGTTCATTTATCTTTTGAAAACAAACAGCGCCAATCTGCGCCAATTATTGATAGTCAATTACGTGAAATTTCTTCAAGTGAGCAGGTTCAACAATTATTATCTTTCCCTTTCATCGGAATGTTCCAGTTTCACAATTCCCAGGCTGGAAGTCCGAGTTACCAGGATCTAGTTGATCTGCTTTATTTGGCAGTAAAAAGTTGTTTCACTCTATGGGAGGCACTCATTGAAATAAGGTTGTAGCACCACTCTTGCGGAATACGATAATTGTTGAAAACGTAAAAGATTACGTTAGAATTAGATGAAAGTGTAATTAGGCTTTAAAACATCCTCTAGAGGTACAACCGATGGCTTCAGAATTAATGCCGTTCCAGTGGTCAATAAACCTTCTGGAAACGATCTACTGCTTCAAGAAGGTCCAGGAATGGAGTTTGTAAAGCTTCCTGGCATGTGTCTGTCCGGCGCCAGCATCCGGTGCGATGAAGAATTCTTCTACTAGGTGTACACTGGAAAAGCGTGCCGAAGTGAAGCCGCCGTGCAGCCAAAATACTCGTGCTGTTAGAAAGCAAGAAACTCATGTTGATGCTTGCATGCGAAATCAGCCCGGCTAATCTGTTCAACCAGTTCTCTAACATTTACCACTTGAAGTGAATAAAAAGCATTTTTCGTCTAACAGAAGAAATGGTCCGTTTATCCAACTCAACACTAATGACCGCGCTTTCGTTACCATCTGGTGATGATGAGTTAACGACAAGCTGAACGATATTCGGATGCCTAGACCTTCCGTCGAAACCAATTTTGTGATGCTCACTGTACAGAGCACGCTGTGGATCATAGAAATATTGCCAGAGTCTCACCGAGCGACGTGTGCGTACATGCTGCAAGTCAGAGTAGAATCACATCGTTTGACAAGCATCTCATAGCATGAAGATTAAATTGAGGCCTACTGAGGTTACTATCGAACGAGAGTTTAGATCACCAGTGGAGCGAAGAGCACGGTTGGGAAAGTCCAAATGTCCGACATTCGAGTCCAGACCAGTGAAGTTTCAAACTTAGCCTAGAATTCGAGACTAACGTAGAGCCCACATCAGTCGACGACTCAAAGCTCCATGAGTGGTGATAATGGTGAACACGGTCGCATCATTTTGAAGTTGCTGTTCTCAGTTTGTCTTACGTTGGAAGGTAGCCCCACGTCTTACCACTTTCCTCAAATAAACTGCGTTGATCGTCTTTGCCCTCGCAGCAGCCATTTTCAACGTTTCCCTTATCTCATTCAGTCTAATCACTGTCAATTTCAGAGTGCCAAAATTGGACATTTTCCTCCCGCATTCTTTCTTGAGCAACCTGTACCTCCTATCACCCCCAATGCGAAAACAGTCGTTCTGCTCCGACTCAACTGGTGACCATTTTTTCGAGTGAGCTCAGTTCCGTTTCATCGTCCCTCATCACCGAGCAGCGCCTAGCTATCGATTTTGTTGCACGGACACATTCTTTGTTCAATTTCCAAGGATTTTCCAAAATCGAGATGAGAGATTTGATTCTCTTGTATAGTTATTCGATTAGTGACGTGTCAAATACGGTTTTACGAGCGTCTTCCCATCAACCGCTTTGGTGATTTCATCTTCACTGCTGTCGGATATTGAGAAAGGAATTCGCTGGATCAACGGGTGACGCGTTACGTCTTACCACTTTCCTCAAATAAACTGCGTTGATCGTCTTTGCCCTCGCAGCAGCCATTTTCAACGTTTCCCTTATCTCATTCAGTCTAATCACTGTCAATTTCAGAGTGCCAAAATTGGACATTTTCCTCCCGCATTCTTTCTTGAGCAACCTGTACCTCCTATCACCCCCAATGCGAAAACAGTCGTTCTGCTCCGACTCAACTGGTGACCATTTTTTCGAGTGAGCTCAGTTCCGTTTCATCGTCCCTCATCACCGAGCAGCGCCTAGCTATCGATTTTGTTGCACGGACACATTCTTTGTTCAATTTCCAAGGATTTTCCAAAATCGAGATGAGAGATTTGATTCTCTTGTATAGTTATTCGATTAGTGACGTGTCAAATACGGTTTTACGAGCGTCTTCCCATCAACCGCTTTGGTGATTTCATCTTCACTGCTGTCGGATATTGAGAAAGGAATTCGCTGGATCAACGGGTGACGCGTAATTCGACATAAGCTTGAATCTTTAACGAACAGCTCGACAAGTGTGTTTTACAGATATCAATTGCATCGCGCTACTTGTGAATGTGTTTTGTTCCGTCGGTAATCTAGATTAGGGATATAAAAACAATTCAACTTGCGGCTCTCCCGGATGCTGACTGTCTTTCATACTTACTACTGCGCATGTACATGCTTCATTATCGACAGTATCTCGCTCTTTGATCAAAGACGCATCATTTTTGGACTTGTAGCAACCAGGTAATTAATTTTGACAGTACACTCCATGGTACACTTTCAGTGGCTTTGCTTTGCATTCTGATTTTGTGTCAGTCTGGCCGTTATTTCGTGATTCCTTCAGCGGACCTAATGTGACAACTCTGTTCGTGCCCCTCTTGCTTGGCGGGCTTTCCCCATACCTTTGATTTTCCAGGGTCGACAACAACATGCCGAGTCGTTTTGCCAAACCTCGATATTACATCGCTGAATCGTTTAAACCGTACGTAAACCGGTAAAACTAGAACGTTCTGCTTGAGCTTGCCAATCACTTTTTCATAGCCTCGTCACCTGGTATATGCATATTGCTATCATGGAAGCACGTGTGCACATTTGCTTCCTGTGTTTGTGTTTACACCTGGAACAAAATCGATCATATTTCTTAATTCAGTTAACCTATTAGTTTCCAGTGGATCACAACCGTGTATTCACCTCCCAATTTCTGAAGTGTTACCCAGGGTTTTTGGATGTATCTCCCTCAATATTATATTTCCACTGATCTCTCGCTTTTGACAACCAACTAGCAGGTAACATGTTCCCACTGCAAGATTCGTCCCGACAAACAAATTTACGTCAGTTCTAGCCGCAATCCCCACTGAAGTCGGTACACATCTTCACGGAAAGTTAGTGAACCAACCAGTACAGCGTAGGCACGAGGCCTTGGAGGAGCACTTATTGTAGGTCCCGCTTTGGAGGAACCCGATTGCACCAAAATTCCCGCCACTCAAGCCCATGCTAGAAACGCCCTATAACCTTCCCGGCGATGACGATCTCTCCCTGAAGGAACTCTGCACTGAAAGATTGCGCATCAGTTCCCACCGCTCGTTCACCATCTCTCGCCGTAATAACAAAAATCATTTGGCAAGTTTGGAGACTGTCAATAACACCCTGGTCATTTGAGTCTATCACATTCTGCACCACGTCCTCTGCCAGGCGCACGTCTTCCCGACAAATTGGTTGTTTCAAAACGCGGCCCTACCGATATCTGACCCCCTTGGACCAACCGGCGCAGTTCACCGAAGGCCACTGAAATAAACGTTCTGTGTACTGATAAAACCGTTTTGAGGTCCGTGAGCTAACTCTTTGTGATGGCTTCGTTCCATCCGAATGTTATCCCTTGGTTTTTTAAACTGTTGTGCTTCCTTCTGCTAACATACTGCATTTGGCCAGCCGCTTTCGTGGTCGACCTGAGCAGTCGAACTATTTTGGTTTAAGTGGACCCCGCTCTCCCACTTTTTGCGTTCATTTCGATGGGCGTGTCCCAGGGCTCTGTTCATGGGCTGACGACATATTCCCACCTTTTACTTACGACTCTCCACAAGCTACCTCTGCTAGGGTTGTCTCTCCAACACCAAAGGCAAATGTGTACGCGTGCTCTTCGCTGAAAATTGTGGAAACGTGCCACCTACACATGTTGCTAAAAAGGGTGTAGTGGTGTCTTGAGTGGACATCAAGAAAGATCTAGATGTCTGACTGTAGCCTTAAGCCATAATGAACACCTAGCCGACTGTGTCAAACAGGCCAGGAGTTGGCCAGGTACCGGTCTGTCTGCGTGACTCGAACGGTCATCTAAAGGCGAAAGTCTGATGAATGGGACATGTTCGCGTGACTTGTTTTATTTAAGTCGAAAACCACCCACAACCGATTGCAACAGTCGCATTCCCAAAAGCAGGCGCTAGACTCGAGTTTCGCCCTTGTCAATGTGCGTTAGTAGTACATATCCGTGCAGCGGCCTTGAATAGAACCCTCGCTGTGCTTTCACGAGACAACCGTGTTGACCACTTGGTCAGTGTCCTCATATTAGATACAACTGACGAATCATGTGGACGCTTAGCCATAGTTGCTTCTGAGTTATTTACGGTTAATGTTTATGAATAACCTAAGAACGTCGTTTTTCATTACAATAAATATGCCACTGTTAAGACTGGGTGGTTGTGATCTCGCTGCAAATTTTGTTTTTCCGTCCTAGTCTGGTAGCTCAGTGTAATATGACCGTTGCATGCCTCTGGGCTGTTGACTCTCTTTATTGAGGTCTTCATGGTGCATGAGGTCGGTGGTTGTTGTCGACATATCACTGAACTGTGAGCGTGAACGTGACGCAACACACCTTCAACATTTTACCAAGGCGTAGTACTTGTACCTCATAACCGAACACTGTATGCTATTGTTGGAGTACCTCATGAGTAATTACGCTGTACAAATATAGATTACGCTGCGATTCGGTCGGTTAGCGTGCTGCGTTAGTACTACTGCGTAGAAACTAGCCTTGGGTTCGGATTAATTACACATCTGATTGCTAATGCGTATTTCTAACAATCATGTTGGCGTAGGCTGAATGCTGATAATTCCACCCAGGTTGTCTAGGATTGGCAAGGCAACAGTGTGGTTTCAGGTTTTGCTGTCACATCCTTAGCTTGCTACTTCTCGCTGTCCTCTGATTTATAAGATCTAGGTAAACCATGTGTTCTGGACGAATATCAAACTGTCGCACTACAGTTAACGGTCGAATACGCCGAGAACGTATATATATACCTTTCTCTTGTCATCATGGAAAGCCAAATAGAAGAGGTTGTACAGTATTGGGCGTGGTAACTCAGACAACCCTCCGCACAGATGAAGAAGCCTTCCAGCACCCTTTTTAGTTCTGCGTCTGACCTCTTCTCAACTATAGCAACTCATTGGCATTGAGGGGCCTTCAGAAGGACACTGATGCGTTGCTGCGTGTTAAAAAAACTCGTAACTCCTCAGCAATAGAAATCACAGAGACCGGCCGCGTTTCTCATTCTACCTTAGGAAATCTGTTGTTCTTTGATGAACCTATGGTCACCAAAACGTCCCTATACTTGTCATTTCGGCGACCGCTCGCGGTTGTACAGTACTGGATCGACCCCGGTAACAACTGCTGTTGATGTTGCATGGGCATAGTAATCCCGAAGTCACGTGAAAATATTTGGGAGTGGACACCGCAACTTTGCAAAGCGGACTCAACGAAATTTCACCATGTTGTTTGTGTGGCTGGCAATTCAGTAATTCATCCAAGTGATGTAGACCAAAGTCGAAAACCGGCGCTGCTAATACCAAGCCAAGAAGCACGCCAAATCTTTCATCTGTACACGGCCAAGAAGACGAAGAGTTGAGAGCCGAACTCTAAAGATAATCGAACTCGTCGGCGCAGGTCCTCCCTGTCACCCGATATTTTGCGTGAGTTAGAAACCGGGAATGTGTCCCTGTTCGGCACCGGTACGAAAGTTAATGTTTCCGTTAACAACAGGAGAAGTGCATATCCTTGCCACGGCCGGGATTCCAACTCCCGCCATTCCAATCATGAGACAACCGTGTTAGCCACTGCTCCATTGAACTCATATTAGGCGTTCAGATTTGATAATTGCCTAATGTGAGGTCGATGGCACAGTAGCTAACACGGTTGTATCATGATTGGAATGGCCGTAGTTCGAATCCCGGCCGTGGCAAAAATGTGCACTACTGGCGAGCTCTTGTGAAAGCAAAACTCAGATCTAGTGCTTCTTTTCGAAAGAGGCTGGCTGTAAAGTCTATCAGAATACAATAGCTACGATCAAATGTGAGTGATGGTCAACTTGAAGATGAGCCAAATCTCCGACTACTCATCAGTAAACATCAGGATTGTCAAACTTCCGTGTCCCACAATTTTTTACTTTCATTTCCAGCCCTGTGACCACTTACATAGAGTAATTTTTACTCCTTAGATCGGGCCTTCGGTGGACGGTCTGCCGGGTGTTCAACATTGCCTCTTCGTCTTCTGTTATGGTCGTTTTCGAGCCTTCCCGGTATTTTGGTTGACTGATCAATGGAAGGCGCCCTGTTCTGACCGATTCCAGCACTAGACCAAGCACTTCCGGCATGCTACAGTTTTCGATATTACGCTCACATGTGCCCGACCAGCAGCTCCTAGGCAATTTGTGAATTTTTCACCGAGTTCGAAAGCCACCTGGTGCATCAATAAACATCCCGTCAATGTCCTTCACCGTATTTACACGGCCCCACTGTTTGATCCCCAACAATCTAAAACACTCTGGGTTGGAACTGGAGCTCAAGCTTGGACACGCGGTAGTACGCGCTTTCCTAATGTGGTATGCCCCAGAAATGCAAGGGTGCTGGCGGTACTACAGCGACAGGAACAGGCTGTAAAAAGCAATCGTACCCAACAAGCGTCCGATTTCTAGGTGGAAAAACTGTTCTCAGCAAAATGGTTTTGATGCACATCCACGACCGGATCCCGATAAACAAAGACGTTATATTCAACACCTTCGCCCTCAGTGTTCTTGTCACCTCAACGTCTTTCAAATGTTATTTGATTTAAGCAATTTTGCCAACGCTTCCCATCGCTTCATTCATCCGGTTGCGCACCGTCTGTATTCTGTTCACTTACTTCTGGTTGTCATTTTGATAGACAATTGTTTAGGAGAACAACACCTTATGCATCTGCGCACCTTACTGAGCTGTTTGAATCGACGTGACATCAGAGAAACTCTTGAACAATGAGAACCAGTTAGGACCACCACAAGGTTCCAGGGTGATAAGATTTCAGGAAACAAAATCCCCGCCCAAGCGATATATGCAAGCCACCCAGAGATTTCAAGAGCTCGATTCTATCGAGCAAAGTCGTCGTCCTGATGGTCTGGTTAACTATTACGGGCATATTATACCTCCCTACACTCATACTGCAGCCAATAGCTGACTTCCTCTTCGAAGACAAACGCAAATTCCAGTCCACAGAAGTTGTACATACTGTGTTCGCCGGGTTCCAGCGCCCGATCACTGCATTAGCCTTCTTGCTTCTCCCGACCTAGACACGCGGGTGTCCGGTTCGGTTGGCATCTCTAATAGGAATGTTGGTTCTGTGTCACGGCTGAGGGTTGATTTCCAGGAGAAATCTTTGGCTGTTTTCTCATAACGATAACAACCTGCAGAATCCTGCCGCAACACGTTTGGTAGAGAGCTACTGGCGATCTATATAGGTGTGCGCCACTACCATCATTCAGCAGAATACAAAACTTTCACAGTATTCGCTGATTACTAATCGGTAACCTTTACCACGAACAAATCACACGACAGGCTTTCTCCCATGGAAGTCAGGCGCCTGGGCCATATTCCTCAGTTTGCCACCGTTAAGCATGTTAGGCACCAAACACGCCGTCATGGACACTGTCATGAGTTCACAATCCCAGGTTATCTGCCTACAGTGGTTTCTGCGCAAGCCATCGATCCAGATCTCGGGCAATTTTGTCAAGAGAACTCTCTTACAATTCGACCCGTTACTCTATCATCTTCAAAGGGACCAGCTCTTTGCAACACCCCCGGCATGCCAAATCCCGTAGTGTGTATATCTCCCTGCAGCATAATGATCAGCGCACTGCAAAATTCGTATCACCCGGGCCTACGCGCTTCAATATACCTTACCGCTGAACGTTTTCCGTGGCCTAGAGTAGACCATCCTGTCCGTACTTGCAGCCGTTACTGTCTCCGGGGTTAATAATCCAAAGTCCACTGTCAAACGCAGAGCTCCCTTGATACTTCCCTTTTACCAGAGGCCCATTCCCCCCACGCCCTCAGTTGGCTCACTTTATCTGTTGACATGTGTTGGGCGCCTTACAGGGTGGCCCGCAGCCGCTCGACCACCCAACTGCTCTTCACAGACAATAGACAGGACCTTCCAGAAACGTTGAGTGGCTGAAATTATGTGTGCTAGAGCCGCGACTGCGGACCTTCGATCAAATCTTGAGGGAAAATTCACGGCCCTTCCAGATACTCTAGGATCCGGGTGTATTTGTCCAGCTGCTTACTGTCCGACGGTAGATGGGATAGTTAAACGTTTTCTTCGTATCTTAAAAGTCGCTTTTGGTGCATCTGATAACGTTGCATAGAAATAGGTAGCTTCTTTAGTAATTTAAGGCTTACGGAGAGCGCTTAGGGTAGAGTTAACAGCCGAAATTATTTTTGGCTGTATTCTTTGTCGGGTGGGCTTGCCAAACCCTCACTCTCACTGCTGTACTACAATGACAGCTACAAAACCAGTTTTGTATCTCCCCACCGAAGGCCACAAACAACTAGACAACATACACCAACTCTGTAGATACATGCTATGCTGTCTTCTAGTACTGATATCTTCGTAGTTACGGATGGCGTTTACAAACTCGGGCAACCTCAAGGTGTCCACTCTCACCCCGTCGTCATGAAAGACAAGAAGTGAAACCTTTCATCTCAATAACAAAAACCACGTCATTACTGTCGACGGGCAGAAATCGGAATTCATCCAACACCCACTAGCCGCAAGTCTCCGTCGACGAAAGCAGTTGCTCATCTTAGTATCACGAGAAACCATTTCACCCCCGGAGGCTCCTCTTCTCTTTAAAGAGCTTCTAATTCCTACTCTCGATCTCCTACCTCCGAACATGATCGTTTTGGAAAGGTCTATGGCAAGTTCGTGTGATTCACTCACTCCACTATTATTTCGATGATGATGATGATGGTGTTTCGACCAAGTCATGTGTACTTTCGTACTCACTTTCTGTTTGTCTACTAACTCCTGCTCTTTCTATTTGTTTTACACAAAGGTAGCAGTTGAAATGAACACACGAGCTCACTTTTTTCTACCTACCTGTGTAGGTTGCTTCGTGTTATTGCATATCTCAGAATGCACAGAAAACTGTTGTTTTTCCTCACACTCCTGTCTTTTCAAAATTTCAACTATTAGCGGTTCACCAATGCAAACTGGGTTGTTCAGAACCACATCACTCGTATGGTAGCTACGTCGCCTGCTGAGTCTACCTCATTGAGAGATGTTCACTTGAAAGACGCAGAAGACAGCGACACTGGAAAAGTTGTCTGTCGTTATACTACTAGTAGTCAGAGGGATACGCTGAAAAGAGTGGCGAGTTTTCCCGTCTCCCTTGCCTGTACACTGCTGCTGTCTTTCTCGGGAGATTTGAAAATAGGTCGACGTTGTATTGGCATATGCTCTCTCAAGCTTTCTCACACCCACCTCCAAAAGGAGTTGTCATGCAGCGTACTCGAAAGTTAGAGACAGATTTGTGGTGTTGTTGGGTTTGTTGAGGTGTGTTGTGTTGTTTTGGGATTACCGATCTTCCATTGTTGTTGAAAAATGGTCTTCCCAAATGAACAGCATTATTCATCATTACCCTTACATCAGTTATTGTTACTGTCACTCACTCTCATTTAGTCCGAGCTCTGTAAACTTCTCAATGCCAACATTCAACATTTTTCCTCTATATTTTTACTGAGTAACTGATTATTCCCATCTTCCCTTGACGTGCGAATAGTCGTTTTGCTTCGACCCATCAACTAGCCATTAACTGAGATCAACTTCCTCTTGTCACCCACCAGTGTTGAGCGGTGTCCGGTTGTCCATTTTTTATACAGGCGCGTTCCGGGTTTGATTTTTGAGGATTTTCACATCCAAGATGGAAGGATTTTTTGTACATTGATTCAATGACTACTGCAATAAATCCAGTTATTACGAACGCCCTCTCATCAACCTTTGGAAGATAAATTACCTCTGTCGTTGGGTACTGAAAGGGTTACTCGTTGGATTAACAGATTGCGCGTAACTGGATATCAACTTTAATCGTTAGCGAACGATTCAACATGCACTTCATGCTCAACTGAGCTGAACTTCGCAGTTTTTCCAAATCTAAACTGTCACGCCGTACTGGAGACATTTCAAGTTAGCAGACGTCAGGTGATGCCCTTCTCATGCAACAGTGCGCTGCCATCCAACATACACCACCTGCTGGTTGCTATGGATGAAGGCAGATCAATCGGCAGCTAAACAGCAATCGCAGACAAATTGTTCAAAACATTTAAGCCGAAATCAGTCAGAGCCGTACTCGTGCCGTCCAAGTGAGCCCGTCCATCTAAAAAGACTTGGAGCCCTTGATAGACCGAGTCCACATCCGTGTGCGTGAAAACTTGCTGATTGACCCTCTTAGAATATACCTGGTTAAAAGCCCCTTAATACCAAACTTTCAAAGTCCACCATGGCAATAAGAATACCACGAAAACAATTTACAACGGGTAAAGGGCATCCAGCCGTGCATATTCTTGTCAAGATATCCAACACCGTCAGACAGGCAAGTTACCGTTATGGTCTGTAATGGCGACAACCGTCTTTAGTTCAACAGGAGTCAGTTATCAACCTTGAATATGGAATTAGTCGGCTGGCTTCCTGGTCGACGATGTTGGAAAATCAGCACGATCTCAGCTGAGTCAAATGGTCGGCCCAGTCGACTCGACGAGCCGCAAGGTGGAATCGCACAGACTTTTGGTGAAAGCTTACGCTGTGGTGATTATGTCTCCAGGATACGACTACGGTGAAGGATTCTGCTTGTCGATGCTCAAACACCCTTTAACCCTGTCTGTCTTCTAACCCACCGCGAACTTCCCGCTGACATCAGCAGTCGCGATCTGAACGAAGACCACATCAATGATTCATTCGCTAGCAATTCATGCTCATGCCGAAACACGCGTCACCCGTTGATCCAGCGAATTCCTTTCTCAATATCCGACAGCAGTGAAGATGAAATCACCAAAGCGGTTGATGGGAAGACGCTCGTAAAACCGTATTTGACACGTCACTAATCGAATAACTATACAAGAGAATCAAATCTCTCATCTCGATTTTGGAAAATCCTTGGAAATTGAACAAAGAATGTGTCCGTGCAACAAAATCGATAGCTAGGCGCTGCTCGGTGATGAGGGACGATGAAACGGAACTGAGCTCACTCGAAAAAATGGTCACCAGTTGAGTCGGAGCAGAACGACTGTTTTCGCATTGGGGGTGATAGGAGGTACAGGTTGCTCAAGAAAGAATGCGGGAGGAAAATGTCCAATTTTGGCACTCTGAAATTGACAGTGATTAGACTGAATGAGATAAGGGAAACGTTGAAAATGGCTGCTGCGAGGGCAAAGACGATCAACGCAGTTTATTTGAGGAAAGTGGTAAGACGTTACGCGTCACCCGTTGATCCAGCGAATTCCTTTCTCAATATCCGACAGCAGTGAAGATGAAATCACCAAAGCGGTTGATGGGAAGACGCTCGTAAAACCGTATTTGACACGTCACTAATCGAATAACTATACAAGAGAATCAAATCTCTCATCTCGATTTTGGAAAATCCTTGGAAATTGAACAAAGAATGTGTCCGTGCAACAAAATCGATAGCTAGGCGCTGCTCGGTGATGAGGGACGATGAAACGGAACTGAGCTCACTCGAAAAAATGGTCACCAGTTGAGTCGGAGCAGAACGACTGTTTTCGCATTGGGGGTGATAGGAGGTACAGGTTGCTCAAGAAAGAATGCGGGAGGAAAATGTCCAATTTTGGCACTCTGAAATTGACAGTGATTAGACTGAATGAGATAAGGGAAACGTTGAAAATGGCTGCTGCGAGGGCAAAGACGATCAACGCAGTTTATTTGAGGAAAGTGGTAAGACGTGGGACTACCTTCCAACAATTGGCAAATCGAACACGGAACTCTTTAAAATAGTGCCAAATTCCTCGACGTAGTCAGCAAGCGTGAAGTGTGAACATCGACCATCACCTACCTGTGTTGTTCTTTCGAGGTGGTTGCTTCTAGTAAACTTACCCTATACTGAGTTTATTGTTGTATGATAGCATCCGTAAGTTCATTATGCGGCGTGTTAGTTTCCTGTGTAGGTTTCACAGTGGCGACGACGAAAGTGATGCGAATGCCAACCAAATTAACAATTAGTTACATAATAGAGCTACAACAACTGGAGTCAAGATGGATGATCTGCAGTCGAAGTGGAACCAGTGAATTTTGAGGTTTTAGAGGGACATTGGGGCGGGAAATGAAAGTTGTGCTTCAGCCAAAGAATCACAACGCACGGCCTTCTAAGTGAAGATACCTCAAGCTACGAAGGTGCATCTCTGTTGTTGTGCACTGTAAGTGAATCAAGGTGAACTTCAATAAAGAGTCAAACTACGGCCGTAGTAAAATTTCTGTGCCGCGAAAAACCAGTAACTTTGTACACAAACACAGAAGGGAAACTGCGATGAAAAACAGAGTTAATTTCAACAAGAGATAGCCTTGCAGGAAAATGACAAACACTGTTGTAACAACAACCATACAGTTTTAAATTCAAATTACGTGGCTAATATCCGTTTTGTTAGTAAAGGATTGACAGAGAGGGTATTTGAATGGACCGTATCTCAAAACAGCAAGTCATGCGACAGAAAGCCATTAATCCCAAATTAAAATTACCTGCGGTGTCTGAGTTATAAGGGAACATCTTGGTCCGAGCAAACTGGAAGTGGGGACGGAGGATCCGCATAAACGGTAAGAGTAGGCAGGGTTCCGAGTCTTGCGAGCAAGCAACGAAGAAAAGCTGTTAACATTATGGTAAACTACACTGGAACTCCTGTTTCGTAGGATGATCTCTGAGTGCGGTGTTTGCGTATCTTCCAGATAAAACTTCACTTAGTTGTTTGGCAGAGTTGAGGATTAGGTGAGTACACGGTGGATCACCCCGTAGCCACCAAAAATGGAGCATTTACACGTGGAGTTCACTGGGCCTCCTTTGCGGGGCCTGAAGTGTATCCCCATTATGTTATAATACTGTTAAAATATACTTCTCAATGCATATGCGAGAGACACGCTGGGTTATGCGCGATCATTGCAGATATTTACAGACCATACAAAAACGGATAAGTAAAATGTTGCACAACCGTGAAGCCTGTCGTCAAGACGGACGCGGTCAAAAGGCAACAGAGGAGATAGTTCGTTCACTTCACAGATTCAGCCCAAAACATGGAATGTTACGCTAATTTGCTTTTTACAAGGTTGTGGATTGGGCAATTTATTGAATTGTTCAAGGTTACTCCTGGAAGAATGCCTAAGCGCATCTTTGAAGTGTTTCGCCATTAGAGGATGAAATTGGCGTCCGGAAAATGTTAAGATAGATCGAATTTGGAGAGACAGGGCGGAAAATCTCGGAATCCAGGGAACGATTGGGCAGATTCCAATGCAGGATTTTGTCGATTCCCNTCTCGGACCACGCTCAGGATGGTCATCAGGTGATACACAGAGTTTGAAGATAGACATTGTGTTTGTTAACGTAAGATAGCTGTCCAAACCTTTTCTAAACCCCTGAATGCTGTTACTGGCTCTGACTTCATTTGGAAGTTTATTCCAAATGTAGGAATACTTCACAAAGAAGAAGCCTGCATGTACATTTCTGAGGGAAATGAGGGTTGGCAAGGTGGGGCCCTTGTTTCGTGGACTATACGGAGGGCTGTGTTGTAAGTGGACGGTAAACGCTGTGGTAATCACATCCGAATGTATGGGTTTATACAGCAGCGTCAGGTTCAACTTCAGTCTACACGACCAAAGTGGATCAATACCAAGTTTTCCACAGCATCGTCTGTAGGTGAGCGAACAAGAATATCCTATCAGGTTTTTGGTAAACGATCATTGAAGGTTTTCTAACACAAGCCTATCAGATTTGAGCAGATGACAGTAAATGGAAGCGCAATATTCGAGTTGAGGCCGAGCACACATATTGTAGAGCGTCAGCTTCGCAGCTGGTAGATTGAACGTCTTTTTGATACAGCCTATTGTTCTTTTAGTTTTTGCTACCTGGAAGCATACTTGTTCAGAGAAATTGAAGGAGTTTGAGCACCGTATTCCTAGATCTATGACCGAGGTGGCTATATCAATATTACAGCCATCTAATGAGAGGGAGCCTTGTGGTAATTTACAAACATAAGTGATTATATTCGATTCCTCCGCTGCGAACGACATCATACATGTTTTGCATTACAAGTGCAATGACGCCAGGTCCTGTCGTATATTTTGTAGACAGAAATGAATGTTACTGTCCTGGTGGAATGTGTAAGCGATTTTGCTATCGTCAGCAAACAGAAAGGGCTTGCCATGTGTGATAACTTCGCATGAGTCATTCATGTACATTAAGAAAAGCAGCGAACCCAGAACGCTTCCTTTGACCACCCCACTAGCCACTGGTTTTGGTGTTGAGTAGTGCCCCCTATTTTGACTGTGAGTGTGACCTTCAAGGTATGACGACAGCCAGCTATACAAGGGGACTTGTATGCCAAAAGATGCTATTTTAATCAAGAGGCGCTTATAAGGCACACGATCAAAAGTCTTTCGCATTTACAAGAGTAGGATAGTCACCGCATTTTCCGCGTCGATGGACGTCGATATATGGTTTGAGAATTCCAGCTGACATGACACAAGAGCGCTTACTAAGAAAACCGTGCTGTGAAGGGTTTATGAGGTTTTGTGTCCTTAAGAAGTCGACTGTGTGCACCTGTATTGTCCTTCCAAAGATTTTCGAGCAGATTGACGTGTGGTTGATGAGACGATAGTTACTAACGTCCTGCCTTGGACCACTCTTGTGACGAGGCATAATGACTGAGGTATTCCACTGAGTGTGGAAGGTGCTTGATAAAAGTGATAGGTTGAACAAATTGAGTAAGAGGATGGGTATATCCTCACCCGCCTGCTCGACGACCAATGGTGATATACCATCTGGTTCAGGATGGATTGAGAGTCTAATGCCAGCTAACTATAAACGAACACTTCGAACATCGATTAGAACATTACTCAAAACTATATCTGTTTTCGACGGGATATTACGAGGTAATGGGGTGCTTTCTACGTTAAAAGGGGCAGCGATATGTCATTCAAAGATTTCCCACATCGCTACAGAGTCATCAAAAACCGTTTTTTATTTGAGAGTATTAATTCTAATAGCTGGGCCCCCCATGGAACTTCTCCGTCTCAATAGTTGCATTAGTTTCGTGCACCTCTACTTACTACGGAGCGCGAGTTTCTCTTCGTTTATATGACGGAGTTGCGTATGACGTTCTATGTGTCCAAACATTTTGCTCATCTCCATCACCAGGGAAAAGTCTAGTGTTCTGCCGTACCTCGACCTAAGCAACTTAAGTCTATCAGTCTCTTTCGCAATAAGGATTTTACCTTGTGCATGCGAGCCAACGCATCTTGACCTTATGGGGGCCAAAACGTCGATACAAAACGTTAGATATCTGATAAATTCTCCGGCCGCTATGCTTGGGTCTGATGTGCAAAAGAAGGTATTCCAATTTAGGGATCTTAGTGGGGGGAAGAAGGCATTCCAATCGATGAATTTAATCGGACGGTAGAAAACAACTGTCGGTTTGGTAGCCATATTGAAATCAAACAGACATTAGACGACACTGGTCGCTCTCAGGGGATTGTTGTAGAACAGATATCTCTACAGACGGAATACCTATGGTAAAAATGAGATCCAAATATATGCCCCTTTCTGGTGAGCGTTAGGACATATTGGTTCCAACCATTCAGTTGAATGCATGAAAGGGATTTGGCCTGTTTTGCAGGAGCAGAAAATGTGGTCCAGGAAATGTCAACTTGAAAACAAACCAAATCCTCGACTACTCATCTGTATATATATATGGCCGTGTGGATGTGTGCCACTTGTGAATCCGATTTCTCTTCATGCGCGCACTAAGTGTAACTTTGTGTAAGGTCATTCAGGTGCCGACAATGACTGGAAGTAGCCTTCCGCAAACCACTGGTTGACTTCGTGTCTTGTACAATTAACAATTATGTGTACGTTATGTAGTTCTCGTTAAAATGTGTGTACTGATCACGCTTATCTGAGCGTGTTTCTCACAAATGGGTTGAGAAATATACCATTATTATTATTATTATTAATCGCCAGTTTTTCCTCCAGCAATCTAATGGAATGATATTGGTTTTCCAACGGTTCAGTGAGGATGCAGGCGATCAAGTGCTAGTTGTGGTTGTGTAAGTGTGTGATAGGGATATAACAAACTGTTTCAATCAAGCCGTCTCCAAAGGGAGCCTAATAGCCTGGACGGATATGTACAGCTGATGGCTGAATGTCTCCTGGGCCACATTCAAAATAACCATCAGAGGATACACAATTTTTTATAGCATGAGATAGCTGTGCGAGCCTTTTTTAAGGCGCTGAATGTTGTTACTGGCCCTGATTTTGCCAGAAATTTCATTTCAATGAGGAATTTCCGCGTATCCTTTCCCGAGCTTGCAGGTACGACACAGTGGATCCCTTATTTCTTAGACTATATGGGGAGCTGTGTTGTGATTGAACGGTGAGTGCAATATCGATGGCGTCCCAATGTAACATTTCATACAGAATCTTAAGGTTCATCTCCAGTCTCCGTAACTAGAGTGGCAGTGTTCTGTATGGACGTATGGGGATGAACATCCAGTTAGGCCTCTAGTGAACGACCGTTAGAGACTTTTCAACATAAGCCTATCACGTACCCGTAGACAGCATTAAATGAGGGTGCCATACACAAGTTGAGGTTGAGCGCACATTTTGTGAAGCGTCAGCTCCGCAGACGGCAGACTGAATGTGGTGTTGATACAGTCTATTGTCTTTTCAAGTTTTACTGCCTAGAAGCGATTGTTAAAAAAACGAGGAGTTTAATTAGTGTGTTCCTAGGCTTCGAACGTAGAGAGCAGGATTTGTATTAGGATCACACATCAAGACAGAACCACTGGGTATGTGTCAACCACAGGTAATAATGTTTGATTTGTTGGCTGAGAAAGTCATCAGCCGTACTTTGCCTCAAGGCTACAATGACATTGTTCTTTTGTATGTTTTGTAGACAGAGAGCGAGATTTCTTGGCAGGCGAAATGTTTGAACGATCTTGAAATCCTCGGCTAAGGAGAAAGTTTGCCATGCGTAATGAGATGGCACAGGTCATCTAGAGAGATGATGAAGAGCAAGATTTTCATAACACTTCCTCGAACCACCCTACCAGTCATTGCGTTTGGCGTTGGGTAACGTTCTCCTTTTTTGACTGCTTGGGTAATGCCTTCAAGATATGACAAAAGCCAACTATATAAAGAATCTGATGCGACAAATGATGTTACTTTGGTCGAGGAGCGCTTTTGGGACGCACGACCAAAAGCTGCTTGTATGTCTATAGGTATGATGGTTATCGCATTTCTGCGTCGGCGAACAACGATGTGTGGTTTAAGAATTTCAGCCGATATTTCATACAAGAGTGATCACTAAGGGAACCGTGATGCGAAATGTTCGTAATGCTTTGTGACCTGAAGAATCGGACGATATGCACCTTTACTATCCTCCTAAGGTTTCTGAGGGCGGACTGATGTGTGGTTGACGGGACGATAGTTACTAATGTTCTGTCTTGGATAACTTTTGTACCAAGACGCATTGATTGACTGTTTCTTGTAAGGAGAAACTGTGATGCATGGAAGTTACGGAGTGAACGTATTATATAAAAGATTGGGTACATCCTCACCTCCTTCCTTGGTAACCGCTGATAGGATACCAACAGCTCCAAGGTGAATTGTGCTTTTGATGGTTGCTATCTGCAAGCACATATTCATAACAGTAATCAGAACATTACTCGAAACTTTGCATGTTTTCGGTATATTATCATTGGGTGAGACGGTGTTTTCCACGCTAAACACGGCAGTGAAATGTTGTTGAAAATCTCTGTCTCTCGGAACGAAAGCAGAAGTCCGCCTTTGTAGCACAAAGCAAACCTCAGTTTGCTGACTTCCTGTCAGTTATTTTACGGACTAGACGCATCAATAAAATGAAGAATAACGGTTAGTGCTGAAGCTTTCGCTTTCTCATTGGTCTGCTCGACTTCGCTTGTAGCTCGTTTGTTTCAAGGCGCATGGCAACTGAACGACTCGTTTTACTCCAGTGATCGTTATTTCACAATCCGATGTTGGAGCAGTGTACCATCTTGATTGGTACCGCCGTTGACATACCAGTCCGTTCGCGTTGCCGACAATGACTGGAAGGAGCCTTCTGCGAATCACTGGTTGACTTCGTATCGAAGCGATTGTCCAATCCAATCCCCTTAAAAATGCGTGTTAAAGACTTAAGATACTTCAACACGGCCAACAAAACACGTTCTATACCTGGTAGTAATGGCTTTTATAGAAAAGACGCTCATGGACATTCTGCGTCTCAACACTTGCAGTGGTTTCAGGCCCCTCTCCTCGCTTCCAGGCGCCAGATTTTCTTTGTTCATGTGACTCATTAGCGTTCTGTGTTCTATGCATATGAACACATTGCAAATTTATAGCATCGTGGAAGCCTCATGTACTTTTCTTTGCTTCGACCAGGTGAATTCAAATTTGTCAGTGTTTTTTGGAATAAATGTTTAACCTTGTCAATGTGAATCGGCAAACTTTCACTTGAGGTTTGTTCATTTGTCCGCTAGATTTAAAGGCTCCTCTTACTTCTTCATCCAAAGCGATTCATTTCAAATTTTACCCGATATCAGTTTCATTGGATCACAGTAACATCCAACTGGACTTACTTCCTACTCACCACCTACTATCCCACTTGTGCGAGCAGTATATCTGATGATATAACTATGCCCGCACGGAGGTTGCTTGGCCACCATTCTTAATTTGGACATTTTATGGTTGTGCTCAAACGCCGACGGTCAAAAACTGTCTTTTGGACGAGCCATTTTGAACTTATATCCTATTTCATATGGATCCCACACATCTACTCTCGGGTATTTGCTGACATCCACGTACTTTCTGTTATAGAAGAAGTACCGGGTTGTTTGTTGGTGTTATCAATTTGATTTGACTTCGGAGTGTTAAACTCCAGTGGTACCCAGCTGACCTCTGAATTGAATCGCAGAGCAGATTCTATACTAGGTGTGAAACACGAAGGGCCTCCATGGATGTTCTTTCAAGGAACGGACGAGACAATGTCGTTTTCTTGCCCACCATCCGATGACACGTCCGAGTTGGCCAGTTGTTATTTTCGTATCGGTTTTCAACATAACAGCAAAGTAAAAATGGAAAGCTTACAGAGCTTTGAATGAAGTAGCTCATTACGAACAATTGGTCATCGACCATCCTGTGAGATTCGCCTACCTGGAAAATGAAGTTATCCATCTGCAAAATATCGAAAAACTGTGACCGTTCGCGAAGAAGCACGTATAGGTCATGCACGAGACAAATGAACACCCGTTCCAACCCCATCCGCAGCAGACCATGTGGTCAAAACGGAATCGCGAAAACATCATTAGCATATTGCTGCACACGTCATTTCACATGAATTTAGGGAATATAATGTGTCCTGATTCGCCAATATGTGTGTTTGTGATTTTGAATAATCAAGAGAATGAAGTCCTCAGTGTTCGAATGGAGGATTGGATAAAGAAACTGTCTGGTTTGGGCCAGGGAAACGTCTAAGTATACAGAGTGCGTCGACTTCAGTATGGTAAAGATAAGTGAGAGCACTATACTACTCATACTGCTAGTCAGCGGACAGTCAGGTACAGACATTTGGGTATTGCAGTAACCGGGAAACGATACAATAAGAAACAATGGATTACAGCTTAACACTTATCGGTGTTTTTCCACAGATGAACTTGGCGTGTACAGCAGTGGCAACCGTGACGTCCCTGGACCGGAATTGTGCGTAAATGAGTGGTTTTGCCGTTTGTGACGTTGAAGAACACATTCCGTGTGTTGGGGGTGTGAATGCAGTCTGTGTTCTCATTTCCCATCTTGTGGCGCGACCACCGATTCAGGATAAGCATACAAAGACCTTGCCCATCCGAGGACGGGTATGTCCGATGCATCCTTAATAACTCGAAGGACGTGGCTGGAGTGGTCGGATTCAAGACCGCTCAATCGTGACTGGTAGTCATGCGGTTGCTGCTCAGAAGCAAAGCCATCAAGGCGATAATTTAGCTGAAAATATTACACGTAGGCCCACAAGCGCAGTCAATAGATCTTTCTACGCCGATGAATTACGAGTCCACTTTACGTCCAATCCGGTTTTGCGCCCACGCCTAAAAGATAAAGTGCCTATTTCTGCAGCCTCGTTTTGTGTATATTCATTTACTTGTTCCTGTGAGACCAGTTATGTTGGCCGCACGACTAGACGCTTGTCGGAACGGATCCGAAAACACCATCCAGCTTGGCTCAACAGCGGTATAACGAAGTCTGTCTGCAGCGCCATACTATCACACCTGGTGGATTCAAATCACACTGTCAACGTAAAGGACGCATTTTGTCCAATCTATCGAGTTAAGGCCAGCCGATCGAGAACGGTGAGAAGTAGGATTCTGTTTACAGCAAAGGCTATTGGGGTCCGAATTTATAACCCCCCTGCGCGACCAGAAACGTTTTGTTCAGGCTCAGGATTTGCCCTGGCCAACCCACCACCCGGTTAACCTGTCAAGACCCATTGTTCAAATGGGTACTTGATTGCAGTGTGATATTGAACTGACTGACCTCATTAACCACATATCCCCGTTTATTCCCCTAACGATTCTCCCGTGAAATGTGTGTTATAAGTGTGACGTGTTCAGTCTGATGTTGAATAACTGAAAACGAGCTTGTTCGCTACACATAGTTCTTCATGACTACGCTGGGAATTTTTACGAGGTTCAAATAATCCCGTTCACCCAACTTGTGGAATTGTGGTCAGTAGGCGTGATGGACTTTTTTCCAGTGATACTCTCCGGTAACCAACACACCCTAGTCATGGCGGAGAATTCCATAGATGAATGGAAGCAACCGCCATATCTGACAAGTGTGTAAGCACGGCGATGGAGGGGCATATCGTTGCAAATCCCAGAATACCGTCAATCATATTGACAGGTTGATGTCGCCGCTCCAGAATGGAGGAGTTTCGTGGTTGGCGTTGGTTTTGGGGTCCAGGTAATTTCACACAACACCATACCATCATCAGTGGAACAGGCAGAGAGAAATAATCGGACGTTCAACCAAGAAGTGACTGTTAGCAAAAAGAGATTGGGAGAAAATATATCCATCAGGGTGGGCTTTACATTGGTTGCATGTTGAACAGAGCTTCCTGTGTGTGTTGATTTGCGACCGATACGTTTGTCGCTTTATGTTCAGTACGACGTAAAGCGACGAACTTGCTGAGACACTTTCGTCTTTTTTGTAGAAAACCACTCTCGAACTAGTCTTTATTCGCAGTTACTGTGTGCACCAAACAATCGTGAAACTTTTGCAGCATGGCTCCACGCAAATTGTCCGTTTTCTTCCATTTTACATTTTTCGTTGCTTATCTATTGGAAGGTTGTATCGTACTGTCGTTTGACATGAGCCCGCGTTCATGCGCACCGGAATGTTTTAACGGGCTCATTTCCCACTGACTATTGGCGACTTGTGGACTCAAAATTGGTTATCCCGAGTTGAATGCTTTTCTGTTGGATAATTTTCGTGTCCAGATACCTAACAAGAAGAGTGAGACTGCTTTTATTTTCAGAAAAATGGTTTAGCGAACAGGCTCGTTTTCGGTTATTCATCATCAGGTTAAATGAATAACAATTATATAAAACAGAGTTGTCAGGGCGAAGCGAACAAAACAAATGACAAGTTCAAGTGAGGTCAGACACGTCATACGCACAATTTTCATGTTTTTTATTGTCAACACTGCCATGTAGATTCCATCTCCCCGGATCTTATGTTCTGACGTGTTCCAGGCATGAAATACAGTCTTGTTAACCCGACCGCCTGAATATGCGTTGATAGAATTGTCAATCACGCGTGAGTGAACGAATTACCTCGGGTTCTGTTGGCGCGGCAATAAATCTAGCTCTGGCTGTTGCGGTAGGGTCGCAATCCGCCAACCTTCAATATCTTTTGTTGAGTTTGAATGGTCCCCGTCCCAACTCCAACCTTTGCGGACAACTAAAAGGTTGAAGGATGTGCCAGCGGAAGTATCTGCCGAAGCGTGTTTAAGCTGAACAGAGAGAAGAACGGTTAATTTTTGAACGTCGTCCATTTTCTCCGGTGGTGCCATCACCGTTCCTGCAGCTACTTCAGGGCCGTACTCTTTTTAATTTCCAAGTGACTCGAGAAAATCAAAAACTAGCATTTGTTTCATGTGGTGCTCTATCGGTTTCAATATTCACAGAAAAATCTGCAGCAACGCCGACAAATGACTTTTCAGTAAACCTTGAAGAAACGAGTGCTGTAGACGAACAAAACGTCACCGGAAGTTCAATGCACAACCATCTTTTCATTCAGTAAAGAACGATTCTTAGGACATCGCAGTAGCTTCATATAACAAGCGAGCGTTTTAGCCCCGATGGCGAATTCGTCGCTCGGAGAATCGTAATTAGCCAAGATAACTTTGCCAGCTGTCGACATCCCTATAGGCTGCCAGCATTCTGCAACAGAACAGCGTCGGTGACTGTTCACGCTAAACAAAGCGGAACCTACCTCAACTTTTAGAGTATTTCAACCGGCAATAAACCGTTCATCAACGATTTAAGCCCAACCCTGGTTTCACATGGTCTGTTAATCCAGTTAAGCGATTCTCAAACAATCGACGCTAAAGATGACGACATTCTCAACAAGGTCATTGGAAGGTAAATCCTGAAACCGGCTTTATTAAGGCAAGTTTTGAGTAAACATACAAAAAGTCTAGTTGCGCATCCCAGTAAAGAAAAACTCGGAAGTTGCAAAAAGAGTGTACCTGTATAGCGGAAGGAAAAGCTCTGCATTGACCAACAGTAGCGGGGGATGAGAGGTACACCTAAACAAACTGCCAAGGTTGAGTCGGAGCGGAGCGGATGTTTAAAACTTAAGGAATGATAGAAATTAAGTTATTCAAGAGAAAGCCTGAAAGATGAACGGTTAATTTTGGCATGTAGAATTCTGCAGGGTGATTACTGGTTAAAAGTAAGAGAAATGGAAGAAGTAAGCGGGGTAAGAGTGAACCAACATAAAAAATAATTGGTTTAACGGACCACAACGGAATCAACGTTAAAGTTCCCCTTGTTTATTGTGCACCCACGCGAGAAATTTACGGTAGCAGAACCGTAGGATGCACGATTGGTCAGATACATTCAAGAGCAAATTCCTACGCTGGGAAATGCTCTCCTTGTTGGAAATCACTCGAAGAGAAGGGTGCTTCGAGAAGGCTCTTTGGAAAAGCTTTCCTCATGCTCCTCTAAACCAAATCCTCTGCGCACCATATAGAACAGCGCATGAGCTGAGAACACGCACTTTACAGGCTGTAATAGGCCTGAAGATTGCTACAGACAGGAACGATTCTGGTGGCTTGGTATTGTATCGACTTTTGAAGCACAATCGTGAAAATCCTACCCAGCCCTATCCCCCGGAAGGTTCATCCCCATATATTTAACTTCCAGTGTTTCTGAAAGTCAACCGGGCCCTGCTCCCGATGTTTCAGTTTTGTCGTTTCAATTTTGCTGGATATGTGAATAGCCGGTAACCGGCCATTGTACTATGCTTGAGTGATGTCTGCATCACCTATTGAATCTTTCGCTAACAATTCAAGTTCACACCAAATTACGCGTAATCTGTTGATCCAGTAAATGCCCCTCGAAACGGTTAACGAGAAGTCGCTCGTAATAACTGGATTTAATACGGTACTAATTGAACTAATGTACAAGAAAGTTGTCTCTCACCTCGAATGTGAAAATCCTCAGAAATCAAAGAAAGAAAGTGCCCACACAACAAATTAACAACCAGGCACCAATCAACAATGGTGGACGATAAAACGGGTTCAGCTCACTCAAACAAATGGTCATTGGTTTGGTCGGAGCAAAACGACTGTTCATGCATCGAGAAACGACGGGAATCATAAGTTACTCAAGGAAAACTGGAAGAAAAATGTCTAATTTCGGCATATAGAAGTTAACAGGGCTCGGACCAAATAGGGTTAAGGGAAACGATCAAAGTAGATGGTGCAAGAACGAGGATGAGTAATGTATCTCATTTGGGGAAGAGAGCAAAGCGTTGGGCCACATTTCGACATCAAGAAAACCTCCGCAATCTCAAAATAACGCAACAAACCTTGACGAAATCAACATCACTTTTTTAAATTCGGTTTCCTCCCACTTTTTTTGAACCTCTTAACTGCTCAGAATAACTTTTTTGGGTATGAGTGATTTATTATATTATTATTAGTTAGTCTTTGATCTTCGCGGCACCAAATTGTAATTTAGTTCCCGGAACAAAATCCATCGATCGAAACTTTTGAGGTTGTCCACTTATTCAAGTTGGTGATTTGTTCGATAGTACCGTGACACAGCGATCCAATCTCGCTCTGAATAGTTGGGATTATTTTCTCATAGCTACGCGTCCATCAACGTCTTCGTGGAAGCTCGTACACATAGCCAAGAGCAGTCATGGCCCCATCAAGTTGGCTAAAACAACCAGGAATTCAGGTGGGATGGGAAAATTTCTTCACAATCATAGGGGGTTAGTTGTGAGTGACCTGCTACAGATAACAGATATTGTGTCGTGGACTTATTGCGACATGAAAAGACATGTGCCAACTACCGAAGCTGGTTAAGATAAGATGAGTGGACCGGGTGATATTCTTTCTGCCATCACCTAATCACCGACGAACATCTTTGTATGCCTGTCTACAGGACTGTTTGCTTTGTCTATGGGACGGACAAGATCACCGGAAGACTGTAAGTTGTGTGCAGCCACCCCGCATCATCAGCGGTGAAGAGGGAGGAGGCCTCAAATTGTCGACCGGCCAGCCTAAAGTCAACAGTGTTGAAACTCATGGAAAAGGTCATTTGGTGCAGGGTGGAGCACCATGTTACTGAGCACGATACTTCACAGGCGCAGAAGCACGGCCTTGTTAAAAGAACATTTTGTCCGACAGTTTGTCTTCCATGAATGAAACGACGAGACAGCTGGGATACGGTGAAAGAACCGAGGTTTATAACGCGGGTTATTATCAAAATGTATGATTATCGCTAACAACTTACGAGAGTAGGAGCCTACAAGGTCGCCCTAGGAGTACATAAATGAGGTGAGGCGTTTGTATGTAAGAAAAGAAAACACAAAGTTTTCATGGCAGTCGCCAGTAGGGGCGTTGCATAAGTCAACCCTGCGCATACTACGATTTCCGGCGTATGTGAATGATTTACTGTGTGGACTCAACTGTAGTTGCTATTTTTTCTTGGACGATGTAACATCGGTAGAATCCTGCTGGGACCTCGATGCAGCAACACTTGGATAGAGTGTATCAGTGTGGGGATAGCCACTCAGTACTGATAGGTGTACACATTTGCTGCTGGCCTACCTAAGAAAAGTCACGCGCAGGCACACGACCCAGAAATCTTGTGTGGTTTGTTTCAGTGACTTGTAGATCAGTCCCCAACTGAGGCAAACTTGTCAGGTAAATAGCAGTGGATCGAACCTCCGCAATAGCAGCATTGCAGTGTTTGATTAGTAGAAGTTGCACATCCTGAGGCAAATTACTGAGCTGCAGCATGTGTTCTGAAAATATTGACCGTGATAGCTCAAGTGGCCAATAACGTTTAACGGTGTCTCAGTGACAGTCAATGAAAAGGCCCAGTCAATATTTTGTAATGGTTGGTGTACCAGCTTATTGCAGCATCGTTCGTCGAGACCGTGTGCCACCCTGCGCAGTTGTGTTTTTTCCTCTGTTTCAACCTGGGTTCAACCGCGTCATGTCTCTTTGATCCGAGTGCACCAAATCGCATCCAGTTAAAGCGCCCTATCCGGTTGGATGTGCAGAAAAGGACAGCGCCTGTGTGTATGTCCAGAGGTAAGAGTTTCTGAGGAGATGGATATGTAGCCGCTCGCTTGCAGGGTGGGACAATGATGATCACTCACATTAGATGGGTGGAGACGTGATAAGCCACGTGAAAGTTCGAGACGATGACTGCACACCCCTGGAAGCATGCATGTAGTGAGAAACAAATTATTTCTTTGAGTAACTTTTCTTCAGGCGTTATTCAGTCTTTGCTGACCTCTTCGCATGTTAAAGTGAGCATCGTTTTTTATTGGCTGCATTGATCACTTAATATTTATCATTATTGTTATTAATATTGTTGCTGTTGTACGGATACTTCAACCCCCTGTGTTTAGGATAGGGCTTTCATCTTAGGGGATATATACTGGCACACTATTCTGACGGCATCTGATTTATGTTGACTTTGATGATTGTTGACTGATGATGAAAACTGTGTACAAGCACAGCGAAAAAACGAGTCTGCACGGTTTAACAACGCGCATGGTTGCTGTCATTAGGTTTCATAATTCCCGACGAGACCAGGTATGTCTCATAAGAAAGTAGTTGATATATGAAAATGCGCTCGAGTGTGGGGTTTCTACGAAACATTTTAACCGCTGCAGTTAGGTGGCTGACTGCTACAGAAGCGTTCCCCACTGGTGTATTATTAGTTTCGACCTTTACTATTATGTTGTCGTCTGATTAGCCAGCTGCTTCGGAACTACTGAACTCATGTCATTAGGCGTGGGCGTTTGGGTGCCTTTGCACACATGACCGCTGTGTGAACCGCACGGCGTATCATGCGGGGACGTCCTCGTAAGTCCCTAGTGGGCCCACCTAAATTCGGTGCCGTTCATCAGGATCCGATAATAACGTGCTACTAGGATCACGCAAATACGTTTTTTGTTGGATCACAAAGCGACCTATAGGAACGGCTTGGTTTTTGTCGGTACTCTGTTGTACGGTTTGACACTGTCTGTTAAAGCATGCTTGGGAAATTTCGCATGGTGTGTGACGTCCGATTGTTTGCCTGCATGCCATGTGAATGTCGCACAAACCCAGATCGCACACGCTTCCGGTTTACTCGCTCTTCGACGACTGGTCTCTAGCGTAGTGTCTGTAAACTCTATCAAAATACTTGAGTATGAAATGATTCACAACAGTTCGTGAAGGTGCATTGGTTTAGAAATTACACCACAATAAACGAAGTATCCATTGGAGACGAGCCGTAATGTTGTTCCTAAGAGATTTTTGCCGAAATAGACGGTTGGTTCCGTTGATCTTTAACTCCCGGAAACATGTACTCGAGTGACACGGAACGCAGAAAAAACACGGCTCACGACCTCGGAGGGGGGTGGTAAATCTTTTGTATTATTGATTATAGAGTCAATCGATTAACTTAGTTTAAACATGGAGTTTACACGTGAGTTGGAGAAAGACGAAAAGAACGACCCAGCAAGCACATGGGACTGGCATATGTAGTGGACCTAAACTGTCACATTACTCGAGCATGAACTCGGAGCCAAAATGTGATAAAAACCAAAGTGAAATGACTCACAGTAGTTCGTGAAGGTGTGTTAGTTTAGAAATCCACTACACGGAATGAAATATCCGACGGGAACGATCCGTAATGTTACTCCTAAGATATTTCGGCTGAAGACAGATGGTTGGTTCCGTTGGTATTCAAGCCTCCCGAAACCTGTACTCGAGCGACACAAAACGCAGAGAAAACACACAATGCACGACCTCGGGAGTAGATTTTGAATTATTGATTATCGAATCAATCGATTAACTCGATTTAAACATGGACTGTACAAGTGAGTTAGATAAGGGCGAAAAGAGCGAACAATAAGAATGATAAAATACAAAATGCTGTACAGAACGCTACACATAGGACGATCGACCGTCTAGGTCCACTACAGTGTGTCTCTTGGGGCGGTCGTATAAACCGATGCCTAATCGCCTCTAACCGTTTGTTTACATGTTAAATAATTACGAAATGTTAAGCGTGATGCGTAATGCACGAAAATGGTAGACATTATGTTCCCCCTGATATATTTGTTTGTTTTTGTCAGATTGTGCACGCAATATAATGGGTACACTGATAACCGACGAGCTGACGAACAACATCAACTGGAGAGGGGTCAATAAAAAGTTCTCCTATGCTCCCATACCCCTGTCACAGCTGACTGTGGTTAAGCCTCTCTATACGCTAACAGCTACAATGCATAAGATGCTATCATGTGTCATAATTTTCCGTGTTCTTCACATAAGGCTGTCAACGAGAAACTACAAAGGTGGTTCCAGAAGGCAAGAGGAAGATATGGCAGATTGCCTAGGATCAAATCACACCGCCACATGGATCCAAGGAACGAGGACATCGACTACCCCTGATCGTGCGATTACCGTTGTACATTTTGCCCTATTAATATAGTCCCACAGTCACTGTCGTATTGTTGTTGGCATCAGACACCTTTCGATTAGTTCGCGATAGCTGGAGGGTAGCGATATTTGTGGAAACGCAAGCGTAATCGTTTAATGACGTGCGGAATCTGTAAAAGCAGTATACAATGTTCTACGCCAAAAGTTTTCACGACCGTCCTATGAGTGACCTAAAATGTTCATTTAGGACGCTAATAGGACACACGATCGACGCTTACTGATTCATGAGTGCCATTACGGTTGATGATGAAATACTTGTCTCTGCGATCAAGCATTCTAAACGGAACATCATAAGGTGGCCGAGGAGACTTCTTTTGCGCGTCGACTCTGATGAACACGAAGGGGGAAGTAAGCTGATCTTCATGCATTTGGGTCTGCCTCGAGGTGTTCCTCGTCGGGGTGGGCTTCAACTTACGCATGAACAGTTTCAGACGTAACGTAAGATGCTGGGTCCATCTCACTGGTGGTTCTAAAGTCCGTAATCATTTCGCCTGGCAGGTGCTGCCATAGACCAGTTCAGCAGAAGTGTAGCCCATGTCTTCCTTGATGGTGTTGCGGAGGCCATGCAAAACGAATGGCAAGTTTTCCGACCACTTTGGGCCAGATGCCGTAGCAAGGATGGAGGCTTTAAGTTGACTACAGAATCGTTCCACTAAGCCATTTGACGCTGAGTTGTAGGCGGTTGTTTGGAAGTGTTCACAACCAAGTTATTGTTGCAGATCACGAAACTGCTTGGATGTGAACTGAGAACCGCGATCGGTAGTGATAGAAGCAGGTATGCCGAAGGAGGATACCCAGGTTGCCACAAACGTCCGTGCCATGTTCTCGGCTGAGATGTCGTGTGTGGGCGTTGATTGCGGCTAACGTGTGAAATGATCAATACAAGAAGTGAAGCTGTTCGAGGATGGAAATGGGCCTACTATGTCAACTTGGACGTTTAGAACGGGTGTCTGGTACACTGAAAGTGCCAGGTGTGTTGATGGTGTGCCGGTGTACCTTACTTCGCTGACAGGACAGACACTGTTTGGTCCATCCCCGTAGGTTCCTGCACACGTTCGGCTAGACGAAACGGTCACTAATAAGTTTGATGGTGGAGCGGATGCTAAGATGAAAGATAGAGTGAAAGTGACTGAAAATGTCTCGCCGGTAGTTAGAGGAGACGTAAGGTCAAGGTTTACTGGTCGAGATGTCAATGAATTTTAGAGTCGCAATACAGGGGTGGTTGGGAGAGCAGCTGATTAAATTCCGCATCGTTTTATTGGGTCGCCGCCATGGTCTTTAGGTCGTTAGAAGATGCGGATATATACTGGATGTGCACGCGAGATAGAGCGTCCGCAGTCAAGTTGCTTGGACCATCGATGTAACGGATGTCTGTCGTGAACTGAGAGAAAAAATCCAAGTGGCGGGTTTCTCTCGGCGAAGTGTTGAAGGCATGCGGTAACGGTTTGTGGTCAGTAAGGATGATGAACTGGTGTCCTAACACGTGCCGAAAATGCTTAGCGGTGAGATAGATAGCCAGCTGTTCCCTACTGAAGGTACTTTCCCTCGTTTGGGCAGTCTGTAGCTTCCGGGAGGAACAAGATAATGGTTGGACTTCATTGCCGATGACCTGCTGCGAAACGGCGCCGACATCCGACTGAGATGCGTCTGTCTTCAAAACCAATGGTGCATGTTCGTCAGTACTCAGATAGCCGAGAGATGTGGCATTTCCCATGGTATGCTGGACGGATGTGGAAGCAGCGGTGGCCTCTGGGGTTATTCTGCAGCAAATCAGTCAAGGGTTTCAGCGTGCCAGAGCAATGGGGGATAAAGCGACAATAATAATTGACTATCCATGCGGCACGGGGGTACCTGGGATGAACAAACGTTGGATCTCGGAGAAATCTCTGGAGTTGTTAGATGCCAGGCGGAACATCCCTCCTGGCAGTTCATATAACAAGTGTAGAAGAGATGTCCGTAGGAAACTGAAACATAGCCTACATGCTGATCGTGAGGCTTGGTTATTGGGAAAAGTT
>QNGE01002054.1:34306-68419 GCA_008508345.1 Paragonimus westermani | reverse complement strand
TGTTTTTCGACCGTATTGGATAATACGCCGGCGGTCGCGGTCAACCGTTGGGCGATCAGAGTGCTCTCTGGTTGAGGGTACCTTTCCTAACACCCTTCTTCCTGATACGGAAGACAGCAGTGCCGCAACTATAAAAATAGTTCTGCTGTATGCCCATAGGATCGCGCCTCACTACCTAAACACTCCTACGCGGTCAGTAGTGCGACATACAATCCCATGAGTGTAACTGCTTTTCGTCTGACTGCTCCCCTTTGGTCTGTCTGACAAGGTTGCACCTAGAAGGACCGGAGTCCTAGTCAACATAGCTCGCTGGATCAAAACAGTGCACAAGCCCGACAACCTCGCCAAGGTAGCAGTATAGGTCGGGCTGTGTTGCTACAACACGTGATGGTCATAGGAAGTACATATACAACAAACTACAATTTTTTCGGTTGTCACCGCGTCCCGTGAACTTAACTGGGATGGATCGTGGGGTAGCAGTCAACGATTCGATTATTTTGACACTGAAAATTGTATAATCGAGTCACAAAATGGAACTTAACCAAATAACCTGAAGGCATTTACAAGTTTTTGGAAAACCGCTACTGTGTCTTATTTTAACGGTTGGTGCACAACCCATGGCTGTATTTAAGTTCGGTTATCTACAGGTCTCTCCGTTATATTAATGTAAGGATTATCTAAATCCTGAACGAAGAACAGTCATTGCTTTCCATTCTCGATCAGGCCGTTACGTTGAAGATTCCGTCTTACTGCCACCACCAACTCCGTATGTTTACAAGATGTAAACGCCTTGGAAGATTTTTGAACTTAGGCAAAGAGCCTTTGCATATTTTGCCCTGCTTGTTATTCCAGTTATCATTTTATCATGTTTTTATGATGACCAGAGATCAGTGTTAACCTCTAAAGTACTGTCTTTGATCACTGCAATGATACATTGTCCGCTAACCTCGCTGACAAACAGGCCACCAGCCCTGGTATATAATCGAGTCAAGGTGGTCTTTATCAGCTGCTGTCTCAAGCGTATGATAAGGTAAACTGGAGCTATCTACAGTCTTGAAAATATCTAAGGCAGCTAGGTCAATCTTCTACTGCAAGGTACGCGGTAAACCGAAAGTTTGCTGCTGACAAACTACTGATTCCTATTGAAACCCGTGCCCCAGCAGATTGCTGTGAGCGTGATAGAAGTTCTACTCACAACAATAACTTCTTCAGCAGTAATAGATGAGACATCTGGGCGCGAACTGAAAGTGATGGTTTAACCGGTTGTCTTGACGTCACTACGCTCATTCATTTGTCACACATCTGTACACCTTAAGACAAAGGTAGCCCCTCTTGGCAGCACCTGATCTACCTTATTGTCTATTGCCCAGTGTCAGATATTTTTTTGGGATTGTTTTTTGCCTGTAAACAGATGTGACGGACGCTTACCTTTGGTCCATGATTTCCTGTGATGGATGGACACGTGTAAGAAAACAAGCAACGCTGGTTTGCAAATTTCAAGCTATTCGTCTTTCAGGACGGAAGCTTTATGATTTATCTAACCTCTGATCGTCCAGCGGATAGCCAGTAGTCGGACGCTGCAGTAAATTTTGTTTTTTTTTGCCATGTCGTATGCAAGGCATAAAAAGGACGATTGAAGCGGGTGGCGAAGTGACCTATCTTACAGGTACCATTTTATCATTATACAGTGCTCGACTGTTTTGGATGCACTCATCCGCTGCTTAATAGTTGTAGGCAATTTGATCTTGACTGCTTAACCGTGGGCCCCGAAGTGATTGCGCTCATAGTATCTCTTCTCTTTTTATTATCCGAAAGTAGTTTTATTCCGTCTTTTTCTATATGTCCATTTCCCTACGTAGTGAAGCTCCAGCATTGCCTTCTATCTTATTTGTTCGCTTTGTCGTTGTCATCGCCACTCATCATCACCACTAGAGGCAGCAGTACATCACTAGATTTCGATGGTACTTAACTGCCATGCGACTATGAAAAGAAGAAAGGGAAGGAGCTTATTCCATAAACACAACTGTCTATATTCAGACGGTCAACATTAAAGTGCCTACACCATGCAAACAAACAACCGAGTTATGAGTGAAAGTATGGCATCACCAACGGGACAGTGCCCGTATGGTCTTCGCCGGCCCACCTCATTGAGTGCGCTTAAGTCACAGACAATTTGGTCAACCAGTGAAAACATGCACGCTACTGAATTTGTTCATCTGCCGTCTCACTCATCGTCGCTATCCACCGACTCTAAGTCATCATCATCATATACAGCAATACATCAGTGGTTCACACTAATGCTTAACTGCCACACAACCATGGAGTAAAAGCAAACCCTATATAGGAAGAGAGAGAAGAAAAAAAGGGGACGAGAAGGGACTCAACTGCTGAAAATGACTACGTCCATATTCAGACATTCAACATCAAGGTGCCTACACTCTGCAAACAAACAACCGAACAGCAAGTGACTCTGAGTCACGAGGATCGCGCTCTGGAAGACGACTCCGACCTTCCATGACTAATCCTTTGGTGAACACTAACTTATCACCCGTCCACCTCGCACCTTATGCCAGTCGATTGCAGCATCAGCAAAAACTGCTCGGTACTGCAGATGATTAGCTGGCACCCTTAGTGCATAGCCTAACCAGTCAAGTCTGTGTGAACTCACAGAGTGAGTAAAGAAACTCGGTGAGTACCCTTTACAGTAGCTCAATTCCTAAACTGTTTATTGTTTATTAGCTCGTGCCATCCGATGAGAGCGGTCGAATGCAGACATCGATCGTCAGCTATCTAAAGTCGGTTCACGTCTTCCACATGGGGTCGTAAGGTAGCACAACCCTCATAGTTGTTCTATATATGCGGCTCTTAAGCTCCAGAGAGATACCTCTGTCGCTAGAGTTGCCCTTGATTTTTGGATATCTACCTAACCTTGGGGGCATGAACTTCGATTTCGTTCCCTACACCTCTGCAGCTGATGATACAATTTCTTTGGCACATAAGCCGGTCAATAACCTCCGTGCCTTCATTATCCAACACTAACTCCACTAACTACGGTCATTCAGAGGCACTGCACTTTGGGGCAACAAAACGTATTGCCTGTGCTGCTCGAGAATTGTCAAACAGCAATACGTTATAACCAGCGTAACCAAGATTAGTTAGTCTTTCACCAGGTGGGCGATACATATCGACATCTTGTGAGTGCTTCAAACACTCCTGCATTATTTCCTTTATGACAGAATTAAGTAATGAAAATGAAGTCTTAACGTACATCATTCTTGGTGCCGAAACTCTCAGACCTCAGCCTGAGCTGGAATGTGAAGATGGAACACTGACAGTATATTTCATGCTTGTTCAGTGAAACCCTGTGTTTAAATCACTCCAAAAATGTGGTTTTATCCAGTCACTGGAGCTCGTTTTTAGAGACGAGGAAAATGGCAGCTGTTGACTGGTGGCTCTAATAACGCCGTTCCAGAATTTGTCGAGGAATGGAAATTTGGTCAATATATTATCATCCAGGATGAAACTAAACTTGTTCTCTTTTGATATCTGCCGCCCTACCTACAGTGATTCGACGAAGCGCTGCGAATTATAGACCCGTTCTACTGCCTATAGTTTTCGGAAGAACCTGTGATCCCCCGAACGTAGAAGCAATTGTCGAAGAACTCCAAAAGAGATATGTTCTCCGTTCTACACACAAGTTGTACTATCTAAATCAAGATCTCTCCTCCTCATCTCTTAAAATTGCCGGCTCGATGCCATCTGGACCAGGATTTCTGTTGCGAAATGAAATAGCGGACCTCAGGTTTGGTGAGTGATTTTAACTCGTCCAGCCACTTTGCAAGTCCGTAGTGGTGACTCAGCATAAATACGTCATCTAACTTGGCCCTCTGTGTGGTCTGCCCAGTGTTCTAACCTTCTGGACTTATTATGGGCACGTGTGCCGTCTGCCGCTCTGATATCTTTACTGACAGACGGACGGTTTGGGCCAGTAATGCCAATAAACCTGAAGCGTTTACCAGTATTCTCCGAGGCAAAAGCGGTTTCCATTCTCTTAACTTTCCCTTAACCAAGTCTCACAATTGGTGATCATGTCGCGACTCTTTTGTTTACCGATACCCCTCCGAAACTTGTTAAACCGCCCTGAGGAATGTACTATCCGACTTCTATAGACCGTAGAGTTTCCCTAAAATCCAGCATTTTATAGTGCTTGTTTCATGAGTGGTATGTGAGATTCGTGACAAAAATCCATTAAAATCCTCGATTTTTCAGTTTCGAAGCCCTCATTCTAGGCCACTTTGGTACTTATACCTTACCATCAGTCTGGCCAGTATCTCAACAGCCGGTCGCTGCGGTCGGTGGGATCATTTCCTAACATCAAACAACACCAACGTATGGCCTGTATCCAAATATGGAGCCACGTCACATATGGCGGACAGGTTTGTGATCCATGTGAGACCGTCAGATTCTGAGAGGGAGTTCACCTATTATAACACTGCGGCACAATTTCTAAAACTAGCGCTGATCAAAAGTAGCTTGTGATTGCACATAGTTACAGCAGCAACCCACCATTGTCCAAACGATGTGATGTCAGCCCAAATCTGCCACTCGAGCGAGACCCGGCCTCACCAAGGCGGACAACCTGCGTGTTCATATCTCCGTTTAGAATGACTGTGTTAAGGCTGTTTATCGACCCAAGCTGTGTGGCAGCTCCGACTTTCAACGGGTCTAACATCCATGCGAGAGCGGCCTGTTGACTTGTTTCAGAATGCGAGCGTTGAAGGTACCTACGTAGGTCTCACTAAAGGCCTAAGCAAGGGGCGAGGGAGGCCGGATGTTGGGTGGTAAATGAGTGGACTTACCTGGTCGACGTTACTATGTTTGACTCTATCTGCTGTGTGACGTGAAATAATTAATAGAAAAGGGGTCGGGAGTGTCCTGAGGGCTAAGTTGGATGGGACCATGGAGAAGGGGTCAGCGGTAGCATATTTTCGTCTATCTTTCTTTCTCTGTGCAGCAGATTTGGCGATCCCGCTTATACTGTTAGACGGCCTGTGCTGTGTGTAATGATTATTCGTGGCTGTATGGGCCGAGGCACTGCCGAGATGTCTTAGGTGATTGGCATCCTCAACTAAAGCCTTCGACCCGAAACACTATCACAATGTAACATGTGAGTGGCAGTGTGGTAGAACTAACACTTTTGCGGGACAAAAGTTCCAGGCTTCTTTCAACCCCCAACCCGAAGGACCAGTTAAAAATGGCTCTTCAAATCTCTGCTTATTGGCGTACCTCGTGTGTGAGCGTGTGTGTGTTTGACTGTCGGGGTGATCTTCGCGCCGTCTAGTTTAACCCAATAGGTCATTGAGATGTACATATCTTCGCACCGCCTCAAGGCTTTGTTTCATTAAGACGGACTGTTTCGTTGTCGCTGACTTCGTGCATGCCCTCCTCGTCTACCTTTGCTGGGTTGGCTTATTGGCGAGACTATCCACTGGCTGCTTACCATCACCAACGTTTCCCCAACGTGGTCACTTTGCCAGGAATGTCATGGAGTAACACCCTCAGTTAGCAGGTCTTTGAAGCGAACAAATTTTGCACTTGTGCCTTTGACTGAACAGACTTCGGTGCTCCGAACATGCTGTTAGAAAGCGTATTATCATGTCAATTTGGCTTGCCTGGGCCTCTATACACTTTGTTTTGGTGGACGTAGTCCAGCGCATGCTCCGTTGGTGTTGGTTACGACTGCTTGGAGCAGAATTTGAAATAATCTCTGCAGTAAGATTGGACATTCTTAGAACAAAATTCTACCTCCGGTTCCGACCTTGTGTGGACGATAGGTAGATGACCCTCAGTTCGAAGTGGGAAGGGTTACAGAGTCGAGCTTGGTTCCAACTATCTCTAAACATTTACGAAGCAAGTCACTGTGAAGTGTCAGGGTGAAGGTTAAGCTCGGAGAGTATACCCGACGTAATTTGAAGTGTTCCGTGTTGCCTGGCCATCGGTTTTCATCAATTTTTCATGTAATCGCTGCTTATCTTTTTAAGGATTTCATCCTTTGTATTACCATTTTCACTGCGCGAGTGGCTCAGCAGGTTGCACAGGTTAAAAACCTCATCTTTTAGTCGTAACGTACTGAGTTCCATGATAACTGATCTCTAATATTCCTTTCTAGTTCTGTGCAGCCTACAGGGTGCAACATGCAGACCACACGCAATCTAATATTTTATATGTCGGCAAAGTCTTCATGATGTAACAGTTGAAAGCGTGATTAAATGGAGAGTATAGAAATAGCCAGGTAATGTTTGTCTTGTCCATTTCGTCTCCTAGTTGCTTAAGCAATTTGTGATTCACTACAGTGAGCTATCGCATTTTGTGATATTTGTGCCTTGTGTCCTGTTTGGAAAGAACCCAGTCGTCTTTCGCTATCCTTGCCGCTCTTTTCAGACCACTATCACATCAACGCGTGAGCGTCCTTCAGAAGCCAGGTTATCGCTTTTTGTGCCAGAGAATCTCATAAGTGATATTTTCTTCGTGCATCCCAGAGCCGAATTGCATTCGCGGCATCCTTGGGGATGTATTTTGTTCCAAAACGGACCACAGTCCACGGATAAGAAGAGTATTGGCGGTTCCGCGACAGCACTCTTGGTTTTGGGATTCCTACAACAATGTTCTTCGATGGTCACAGGCGTTGACAGTTAGTATTCTTCATTTATTTATTTTTATAGCGGCTTGTCATATACCTATCCTACTTCAGGCTATTGTGATCACCTGCTGTTTTAGGGTCGTTATCAAGGCTTATATATGTACACATATATGCCATAAAATTGTCAAAATTTTGCGTTGCGATTATAGCACTTTTAGAATTTGACTGGATGAAAGGACATTATTTTTTATCCGAAAAGTCTGTTGAGTTCGGATTATTGAAAATAAAGGTCTTGAGTAACATTCGGCAGAAGACATGATTGATTGAGGCTACCGATGCAAATTTCGTTCTTTGTTGCACACGTGCACGGATTGTTCCGCATTTTGTGTAGACTTCTTTGAAAAAAGTTCCTACCATAGTACAAAGAAGTTTGTGATCATGTTAGAGGAACCCTACTTTTCCGTCCAAAACAACCTCCTTCCTCGAGAAAAGCGATTTTATCCCATCAAAATGAGCGAATATGTCGTGAACATTCGAGAGGTGACCTTCACTATTTTTTTACCTGTCTGGCCTGTATTCCGCTAGGTTCATTCGTGGCTTGGTGACCTTAACTACTTTTTCTGATGTCTGTCTTCCGGTTTTCTGATTCGAGAATGTTTATCGGCCGCTGTGTATCATATGAATGCCTTGTGGTTTCCCTCTTGTTGTACATGTTATCGGAGCAGAACACAAGTGTATTTTGCGCCCGTCTTTTCGTTTGTCTTGACCGCAGTTGGCGGGCACTCCTGCGAGTTTTTCGGGACAAAGATCTGCCCTGTTGATTGTATCAAGGAGGAGAATCCGATTTCTTGTCAATCGCCTTATTATACCGTGGACGAACCAGCGTATTGAGTCAAGGGTTTACAACAGGTCGGTACTCATCAACAGTATTTTTCATATTTAATAATTTACCGGAACTTTACATGACATCCACCGTGGTATTTACATAGTCATCGCTGCACTGCAACCCTCACTATGAGGTGGTTTCGAAAACAGACGAAGAAAACTACGAGAACAGGCGAGCTCCCTGCCTGATCTCGGACGTATCTATCGTGTTTTCACTGAAACAAAGTCACTTCTTTCCACCGTCAACGTTTGTAACGTTTACGAAGCTTAAGTGCGCTTTTGCCTCGGTTGTCTGGCATGCTCTGTTGGACTGGCTCGACCACAGGGAAGTTTTATCATCTTGACCTGTTTACTGTTTAGGCCGTGCCCGTGGATGCAAGTGTTCGGATTGTCACTGATCCTGATATTAAGGCACGAAATAGCAGAGCACTAAACAGCTACATAGAAATGAAGAGAATCAACGAAAAAACGAAAACGAACGAAGGTTCAATGGGAAGAAGAAATAGACGAGTCAACAACTCTTCGAATACCGGCTCATCATTGTCCGTGACACTGCCATTCCAGAGAGCTTTTTCAGCTAGTATTGTGGGTCGCCAAGAACTCCCTGATGTGGCAGGCGACATCTACCATTTTTTATCAGATGTGTGATCAAAGGTTTCGTGGCCTGCGACCACGTCATTGCCTAGCCATTAATGCGGTGCTGGTATACCTATTTTGAGCTCGGTAGGAGCTTGGCGTGTGCTCAAGAATTCATGTACTTGCAAAAACGCTTTGACTAAGGCAGGATAGGTTAGCCTTTTCACACCAAGCTCTGTCATTGTCTCATTTAACACTCTCTTCAGGCTACTGGCATCTTTATCTCCTGATGTACCTAGGGTAATCGAGGTTCATTTGGACACTGACACTTCTGGAACTCCCTATGTTTTCACAACTCGTTCCGAAAAATGTTTTAACAAACCAAAGAGCGCCTGCGTTGAGAAATGCTATTTCTGTCATTAGTTCGAATCCAGCCGAAGCCCTGAATTTTCACACTTGGGTCTCATCTAGAATGTAATTCAGTCAGCGTTGAACTGCGAGCAAACGGAAGTCAATCAAGCAACTCTTTTTTAGTGTTACTCGTCGGAGCAGCTGCATAAACACACTGATTCAATAGGACTTATGTGCGTGATGTGGACTAAGCATTTTTTCTCGTTTTTTCCAACACAGTTGAGTAGGAGCATCTCAGTTTATTACCATGATCTTTAAGATCGACTAAACTAACAGCATTTCATCGTTCCCTATTCAACTGTGCGATTTCCGGGGTGTTCGCTCATCCCGCTGTTGCATTTTATGTTTGGTTTGTCTTCGACCCTACTTGTATGTTTGTAACTTCAACACTGGGTTGACGGTTCGTCTTCAAGTTGAATAAGAGGAAGTGCGAACTCTTAAAATTTTTAACCTTGTTATCAGCTGACAGGCGGCAAAAGCCCTACTGTAACAATGTACAAACTAGTTCATGTTGCCTGTTGCATCAGCCAGCACCAACCTGGATACAGTTCCTCTCAGTGAGCAGCGGCCCATTCCACTATTCCTCGTGTAGCCGCATCGTCACAGTATCTTTGTGTTGTCTTGGATCAAACGCTAAGAGTCAGTACTGACATGGGGATTTGGAAATGCACCACTTACGCGGTGACTCCGCGCATGATGGCTACTGTCGAGTGATGTTCATGAAGTACGATGCCCATTTAAATCTAAACCGAAGTTTGTCTCTGAGACACTCTTGCATAACAACTGGTCAGCTACCATCAACCCTTTGGGTATTCAGTAAGGCATGACTCTATCTACTCATCTAAACCAGTCAAGGGGTCTGATTGTCATCACCGATGTGGTTCGACTTCACTAGGCGGCTAAATCAAACAATGAATGTGACTAAGAAGAATCAGGCTTGAGGGAGCTTATCTCCATGCCATTTGTTGCAGCATGTTTCTACCTGCCTGTGCAAAGTTCACCGATAGCATACGAAAAAGCTGTGGTCCTCATCAGGGTTCCCCCATGTTCTGGTGGGTACACAATTGTATGAGAAGACTGATCTACCCAAAGGTGTTGCCCATGTGAACTCGAGTGTCATTGTGTGTAAAAATTAAAGATAGTGCTGTAAACCCTCGAAAGAAAACGCTGGACCGTCCGTGGCATAGTAATTCGCCTGATGAAAATCGCGTTCTCCTCCTTGCATTAATCAACGAAGAAAATCTTGATCCCGAAAATCTCGCGGGAGTGCCCGCCAACTGCGGTCAAGACAAACGAAAAGACGGGCGCAAAATACACTTGTGTTCTGCTCCGATAACATGTACAACAAGAGGGAAACCACAAGGCATTCATATGATACACAGCGGCCGATAAACATTCTCGAATCAGAAAACCGGAAGACAGACATCAGAAAAAGTAGTTAAGGTCACCAAGCCACGAATGAACCTAGCGGAATACAGGCCAGACAGGTAAAAAAATAGTGAAGGTCACCTCTCGAATGTTCACGACATATTCGCTCATATTCGCTTTTCTCGAGGAAGGAGGTTGTTTTGGACGGAAAAAATGGTTTCTTCTAACACCTCCCCTTCGAAGACTGTTGGGCTCAATCACAAGACTGCTTCCGAGGATCGACTCGAATGGATTTGACCGGGTTACCGCGTCTGTTTGTCCATCGTCGCCACCTCAAGGGATACTTGTGCTCAGCATCCTGGGATTGTGACGTCGGTTCTCATGACCGTTCGGATTTGGTGGGGTGTTCTTTCCTCTTCAAGTCGAATGCGTCCAATAATATATCGAGTTGTGCGGTTGGTCCTACCGGGTCGCACAGTGCATCTTCGCGGTTTCGACGATTCTGGTTTGCGTGTCGCACACATGTGGCTCCGCTGACTTCCATCTCACAGAGAACTGATCCCTTCCGTTGGGCGATTATCACCCTCTTCCAGTTCAACGGTCCATGAAACAGGTGTACAAGGATCGGATCGCCGATCATGACGTGTTGTGCACGAGCTCCGTGTCCTCGATTGTACTGTCTTTCCGTTCCTGCATTGCGTCCTCCCCTCCTGTTTGAATGCGGGATTACGATATCAAAGGCAGTTCTCAGTTTCCTACTGAACATACATTCTGCTGCCGACTTGCCATCTGGAACGTTCGGATTTGGGGTTGCCCCGTAATTGGTCAAGAAGTTCTGTAGAACATAATTTGGGGGACCTTCTCCTCTGACCTTCAACATTGCTCGCTTCATGGTGTCGACAAACGTTTCAGTTTGTCCGTGCGACTGAGGATGGTAAACTGGAGATCGCATGTGTTGGGTACTTAGCCGTTGACAATAGTTTTCGAAGATGGTAGGGGTGAACTGAGAACCGTTGTATGTGACCAGCGTCTCTGGCAGTCCCAAATTGCTGAAGAGCTCCGATAACTTCTCTACGGTGCTGTCCGTATTCGGCTGTCGTAGGCTGTGAACTTCTGGCCATTTGGTGTACGCGTCGACGATGACCAGGTACGTTTATCCACCCAGTGGTCCGGTAAAATCCATGTGGAGTCTTTGCCAGGGTCTTTGGGCTACTGACCAAGTGTGCAGTTCATATTTCACGGGGGTTTTCGTAGCCAGACAACACGATGTGCCTTTTTGGCAGTGCTTCTCAACTGGCTTGTCCATTCGTGGCCAGTAGGCAAAACTGCGCGCCAAAGACTTTATTCGGTTGATCTCTGGGTGTCCACTGTGGAATTGCTTGAGCATCTGTCGTTGGAGGGCTTCCAGGACTGCTACTCTGTCGGTGAACATGACGCAACCGTCCACGATCGTAAGGGCCTCTCGACGATGGAAGTATTCCCGTAAGTCGCCAGTGAGGTCTGCGTGTGGCCAAGTTGTGCGGATGAACGTCATTACTTGCCTCAAAAATGGATCCAGTTTGGTCGCCTCCTTGATCATCTCTGCCGTCACTGGAAGTGCTCAAACAGCCTTGCTGAGAATGAGGTGTACGTCAGGTTCAGTGTTGATCGCCGCAATTATTGTCTTCGTCGTTGGGTACCTGTGATCCGATGAGTCTGGATAAAGCGTCAACTTGGCCCAAGCTAGTTGTGGAACGGTATTGTGTCGTGAAGTCGTAGGCAGGAAGCATTGTTGCCGATCTTTGCAAGCGATTAGCCGTGTATACCGGATTTCTTTCTTTGAGCTGAACACTGCGAGCAACGGTATGTGATCCGTCAACAAAGAAAAATGTCGTCCGTACAACATCTTATGGAACTTCATCACTGCGAAGATTAATGTCAGGGCCTCCTTCTGGATCTGACCGTAGTTTCGCTCAGGGGGTGTGAACGACCTTGATGCATGCGCGATTGTCTTTACCTTTCCATCTTGGAACGTATGTGATATCACAGAACCTATTCCGTAGTTGGGTGCGTCTGCAGCCACGACAAGTGGTAGCGTCTGATCGTAGTGCGTAAGCAGAAAGTCTGAGGTCAGCAGGTCTTTGATACGACCAAAGCATTGTTGATATTTCCTTGACCACTCCCACGTGACATCCTTGACGAGAAAATGGGTCATTGGCGTTCGGATTTGATGGAGTTCCGGGAGGAAGGAACTGTAGTGACTGACTAGCTCCAGGAATGGCTGTAGAGTTGACACGTCCGTTGGAGGTGGCATGCTCTGTATGACTTCTACTTTGGTTGGGTCAGTTCGTCAGCCATCTTTATTCGTAATGAATCCATGGTATTTGGTGCTGGACATCCCAAAGCTGCATTTGTCGGCGCGAAGCCGGAAGCCATGTTCACTCAAACGAGTAAGAGTTTGGTGCAGCTTTGTGGTGGAAATCTCGATTCACCGACTATCCAAACCCCGACACAACAAAAGATCTGACAAACGGCCAATCCAAATATCGCGTTAAGGATACAACATCAGGATTGAACGAACGGTCTCACTGTTGTGCCTTCCGTCATTCGCCAATTCATCTATTCCGTATTCCACCAATTAACATACAGTTTATGATGTTGCATGTGCTAATGAGATCAGCCAATGACAGGCTGTGATTTCTCTAATACTGTTGTACATCAATAAATTCGGCTTCTCAATTCATGAATAACAATTGCTTACCAATACCAGGTCTTCTCCCTATTACTTGCGTGGGAGGTTTCAATTCAAGTACGATTTCTAGGGCTATTCGAAGTCCCTAATTCCGAGTATCACAAGCTTCTGCCCCAGCTCCTTTGCATCGTGACCCGTAACTATAATGTCGTCTAGGTAGGCAGCCGCGCCGGAAATATTCATGAGTATGCTCTCCATCAGTTGTTGGAAAATGGCTGGCGCTGTCTTTACACCAAATAGGAGACAGTTGAATTGGTAGTCCTTTGTGAGTGTTCATTGTTGACAATTCCTTAAACTCTTTGGCGACCGGCAGTTGTAAACAAGTGTCGGCCAGGTCGAGGTTGACGAAACATTTCCCGCCATTCAGCTTCGTGAAAAGATCCTCCGGTATCGGTAGGGGGTACTGCTGCGTCTCGAGAGCGTCATTGAGACCTACAGGGTAGTCTGCACAGAGTCGTATTGTCCTATTTGCCTTTCTGACCACGACGATAGGAGCCGCCCATGCTGAATAGTTCACTGGTCCAATCACTCCAGCTTGCTGAGGACGTTCCAGTTCTTGCTCGACAGTTGCCAGTGCAATGTAAGGTACTGGACGCTTGGGGGGGCGAAATACCAGCTTCACTCCAAGAAGAAAAGATAAAACTTCTGTCACTTTGGTGCAGAAGCCGAGTTCTTCTGCGAACACACCTGAGTGTCTGCTGGAGAACGTTTGTGAGTTGAGGGTAGACTTCTGAAGACGTTGTGGACTTTTATTGAGCTTGGTTACGGATTTGGAGTATCGGTCTGCCAAATCGATGCAGTTTGTCGATCCAATCCAATCTAGGGAGGTGAAGGCCAGAATTGCGGGTCACGTTGCAGGTATCCTTGATTGACGATCCGTTAAGAACGGCAGTGCACTGGACTTCGCCAATGATGGACAATCGACCGCCGGTAGGGCTTCGAGCAAGCTGGGTTGTCGGGTACATTGTACGTTTACCAATCAGGTGCCACGTACGATCAGAGGTTAATGTAATGTCGGATGATGTATCGAGCTGCAATCCGACCGATCTACCGTTGATGTAGACGTATACGTACTTTCTGCGCGTTACATGGTCGTCATTTCTTGCTGCCAGAACGACCTGAGCTCTTGGGAAGCGGAAGTTCAGATTGAGTCAGTACTGACGCCTCTTAAAACGGCAGTAGTCTTCCTTGTGGCCGTGACGGGAGCAGTGGGTGCATCGGTGCTGTTTGAATGGACAATATCGAACATGATACAATCCACCGTATTGTCAACACCGTGTGGGGAGTTTCTTTTGGTTGTCGCGTTCTGACTTTGGTGCAACCTTGACTGGAACATTTGAGGACACCGTGCGGACCTTTGAGTGACTTCTATGTTCGGTCATAGAGGGGTCATGATTCAGGTTCACCATGCGCTAGCACTCGGCAGTGGTATTCTGCAAGGTGATTTCGGGACACTTCTATCTTCGTCAAAATCCGTGTTCTGATATCTGCTTCATTTGGTGACTGGAGTCCACAAACAAAAGCTAGACATTTTAATTGATCTTCAGTCATTGTTTGAAGATTGAACCGTTCGCACTTCCGATTGACTGTTCCAGCGTACGTCACCCAGTCATCGTCTTCTGAATTCACGAGCTTCAGGTACTGATAGCGTATGTTAAACGAGGATGACTGGTCGCCAAAGATTTGGTTTTGTCAAAGCTGAAATCCCTTGGGTTCTTCGGCAATATAAGGTTGGTGCACCGTTCGTGTTCCGAGATGCCCAGTTTACGGAACAGCAGCCTCACCTTCCGAGCATCCTCAGTGTCTGAAAAATCGATCTTGAAAGCATCCCCGTGCTTTTCAAACGAAGACTCGAACGTTGCGCCACGTACAGGATCAAAGTGAAACTTACTGATAGATTTGATTAGGGAATCTGCTGCAGGTTTGATCCCACTGTCGGCTGCTGGAAACTCAGCTTCTGCGTCAGTGTTTCAACCAGTTTTAACTGCGCCTGTTCGAATCGTTTCTGCTGCTGTTGAAGGAAAGTTTGCATCTACCCGAACGTTAGTGACATCGTTAGTACATCCGTCGCCAAATATTACAAACCGTCAGAAGATAACCGCCGTATCGTCCACCGCCTAGTAATTTGCTTGATATTATTCGGATTTTTCTGCTGGTAGTAATTCACGTGAAAACTCTTGGTTCCGATATTAACACGATTGCAACTTTTTGCATTGTCTCGCACAGAACTTGTCTCCGTTGTGTAACCCGGTTTATCTTGTTCCAGAAACTGCGGTTGGGCAATTATGGGTGTGTTGCTCTAATATAAAACGTTCGTAACTTATCTGAACGTTATAACGCATCACTGCATTTAGTCACCATTTCATGGATCGAACGAACACACTTTGTGCATCGCATAATCCTTCAGTCTTCATAATTACCAGCCTGTTCCATATAACCTCGATTGTTCATTGGCCACAGCTATTGTGGTTCAGTCATTAGGTCATTATGGGAATCATATTGTTATGTTTGGTGGTGGATTGGATGGTTCATCAACCATTTCCGACATCGTCGTTAATGACATGGTTGACGGTAGTGAAATTACGTTGTCGAAGTACACACGACGAAGTGATCGTTTCCGCGTGACCTGGACGGTCACATGTTGGCCGTGTCGTTGACGAAGGTAATCGTGTCCGTTGGGCTGGAACACGCAAATTTGGGATTAACGGCCAGGCGTTGTTACCACTGAGTCACTACAATCTCCAGTTAACCGCTTGGTTTTGCTGAGTGTTTGACACCACTTTTCATGTTGGTAAGATGCCATATGTTGTGCGTACATGCTGCCTGTGGAATTCAATTTACACACATTGTGGACTTTAGGACGGACTCGCGTCAACGACACCGATTGTTAAAGTCATTTTTCAACTCCGAAAAACCTGTGTGACATAATTTTACGACAGTTGATAGGGACTTCATTAGCACGTTGATTGCCTTCTTCAACTAATCGGATTTCTTTTCTTTACCGAACTGCAGTCTGATATTCATCCGCTTCTATCTAATTGATTTCACATGAAGTGCTCTCTGGAACCATCTTTCCTCTTTCGTAAGCTTGACGGATCGCCGGTACGTATACTACTCTCTATTACTTGCTCCCAGGCACTTCAATCAATTTTTATCGCTACCTTAATCGTTCAATCCTGAGTCCTGCATCAATATTGCGACAGCTTGGCATATTGTTGGACAACTATCCACCTGATGCGAGGCGCATGGTGATTCATGGTCAATCATGCACACAAGTGTGTATCGTGACCTGGCCTGATTACACTTTCGATGGTCAGCTACAGGCTCGAATGATATAGAATGAAATAGTCAAACAGGGGGCTTTCCATATGTTTCAAGTTACTAAATTTGGACAAGCGAGTTCATACGTTTCGAATCTCTCAAAAACCTCAGCAAGGTGGTAGATATGTGGTGCTCTTTCATACAACGACCACCTCTAGTACACGCAGAAATCAGTTGCTCTAGAGGTTTTGATTCTTTAGCAGAGATTAATGCTTCGGTTCATATTCCAACTGTGTACGACCACTTCTAGCGGCACAAGATTCGCCATTGTGCCATAAATTGCTGTCGTTGCTGTGGTCGGCTTGGCGTAACTTGTTCGCAATCCGTTTTCAATTGCTGACTGACTGTGCTACCAGCCGTTGTGTCTGTGGTGCTTACTTGTGACGTACTGGCGCAGCGACACCCCCGAGTGAATACTATGTCGGTAATGTCCTATCTTTTTGCTGTCTAATTTATGTAAGGGAGGGTTTTGAAAGCTTCTGAGCACTGGGCCACTTCTTGAGGCTCACCTAAGACGTTGTGAGAACGGAGCCGGGGCGTGCGTCGGACCAGAGGCGATTTGAAGGTAGGTTTGCTCGACTGCTCGGTGCATGAGGCCTGGCAGTATATACTCTCTTTTGGATAGCTTCGTCTCTTCCTGCTCACTCTGTTCCAAGAGAACTGCGACCATCATTCTCCATAAAATTTAATGCGTCGTGGATTGACTCGAAATCCTTCAGTGAATATGAGGGGCAAATATGGCATTGATAGTCTCCGTGGGAGATTTGTTCACTAACAGGCGGTCGCTTTAGGGGTTAAGGGATGACGTTTCAATGTCCTGTTTTTTAAAAGAAGCACTCGCAAATGAATTGGTCGTTGTAAAGAGGTTTACCAGCGAGGGACGATCACCGCCCAAAGAATCGGTAAACGTTTACGATAGTTCTACAACTGTTTGTAACGTATATTCACAAGATAGCATCGTTTAGCCGGAGGGAGCAGTTTTTTCCAAGCCCAGTTTGAACAGCGCTGGAACATTTCACTGATGTTGAAATGATTACTGCACGCCTACATTAGGTTCCTTCACTGAATAAAACTCACAAGAAAAAGGACTGTGGTGCGCTAGACACTGTTGTGCTCAGCCTCTCTAACAATGAAATGTAGCTTCCTAGACCGACTTAAAGCTGCACACTCGGCAATCGCGCCCCCAAGCCCTTTGAGACAGCCATTCGCAGAACTTGATGTAAAACTGTTCATTTCTTTCGGGTAGCAACTTGAATGGCTAGATTTTGTCGGGGTAACGCAACATCATAAATATTTTCAGCATTAAGCACTTATGATTTCATCTACACAGAATGCACGGCCTTAGGGTCACTACGGTTATCAGGTCTGGAATCGGTTGGACTTGTTGGGGGTTGATTTGTTCGCGCTGTCAATTAGCACCGGAAGAATAACCTGTGGTCTACATGTTGCTTGGTTGTTATTTCATGGAACAGGTAGTCCCAGACGTACAACGAGAGCTCCACAAACAATCTAAAGATACCAAGTAGACCGTTATCGGGGTCAAGAGGGAGTGGTCGATGTTATTCAGAAGACTTCGCTAATCACTTTTCCAACGACAAAATCTGATTAAGTTGGCCGCTTTTCATGTTAGTGTATGCGAATTGTGAGCCGACAACGTGGTACGTGGATTGGCATATGGAAATATAGTTATAGCATGGAGGATTGGCGCACGTGGCCACAACTTGGATGGCTTATCGCTCGTACGCATATTTTATCCCCGTCGACAGGTCGTTGTGCTGCTTGCCGGAGGACCACTAATGGGAACATCTCAGTCACCGTTTTATCCGAAACGGCGAAAGCCTGTAAATTAATCGGGTGAGGCTTTGCTCCACTGAGACAATAGTATACTTTGTTCACAATAATACCGCATTCCTCTTAGGTAGGTTAGTTAGCTGATACCAGAATCAAAGAGTTTACAATCATGGTGAAAATATGCTTATTGCCTTACAGTTCAACTTAAGTGCATATACTAACTTTGGTCCTATCTGTGGTTTAAGGCAGCAGTGACTATCATAGCACGTCCATTTATCTACTATATCACATGAAACCAAAACATCCATCCCAAAATTTCACAGGCCGAACAAGAACCACGAATACTTCATATAAAATGATTGATCAACCTAGTTGCCTCCAATGTGCAGTCAGACTGGCGTGTTCAAACCGTTATGCACACCCAAAATGGTTTGTCCCACTCGTAGCCAGACTCTTCAACGCCCACGCAGTTCATGATTAAAATGGCTGGAGTGTTTCTCTGTTGGAGTTGCACATTGATGATGATGGTAATAGCTATCCTATTTTGGTAAACCGTTTGCACACAGTGTACTGTTAGGAAAGGACATCATCAAAATAATCTAATCAGGTCATCGGTAACGGCTGACGATCATCGGTGACGGCTGGCGAAATCGTGCATCATAACAAACTATCCAGATTATCGGTGACGGCTGACGAAATCGTTCATCAACCAAACACTACCGTGCACAGTTTTCCACTTGAACCAACCAGGATGAGGCGTGAAGGTGGGCGTGAGTACCGTGCCAACCCGATGAACCAATCAGAGTGCAACGGCCATGGAACTGATCACACTGGGCCACCTAACCACGAAGTGGCCCGAACCACTGGAGATTGATTCAACTTGTAGTTGACTCTATTTGGCGACTAACTGATGATATATATTTATATGCATTTCATTCATTGGTTGAACTGGTAATCGGCATTACGGCGTGTTTTCTACGTAGTCGTGTTCTTCCTGACTCCGCGCTAGTAAACTGGGTGAAGCCGTACAGCAAAGGTCCGAGTATAGCATCCAAGTCAAGATAGAACGTTTTAACAAGAACAAGGCGCGCTACTTCATGTACAGCTGAGGGTCAATGTTGAGACTGATTGTTAAAGACTGACAAGAAATTTCTGCTTTCGCGACTAGCACCCCTAGAGGGGCGTAGTGATTGCAAACGTTCTGTTGTAGTTGTTCGCTCCAAAACAATCATTAGCAGGGAAGCTATGCCTCCTCTGTGGATATGGAAATGCTAATCTTTCGTATCCGGGTGTACTCTCAGCGAGCCCGGTATACTTTCGGCATTTTTGCGCACATTTTAACGTTATTCACGTAGCTTGTGAACTTCTCTAGACATTCCATGTGTGCTCATCCCTATGAAAGAGAAGAAGACAAGAACCGAATAGGCTATGTCTGTTGTGTATCACTGTGAAATCAATCCGTTCAGTTAATAGAATTCAAATCATTCCACTTCATCAGGACGAACGACTCCGTGTGTCGAAGGGAAATTCTCAAGTGTACGCGATATAGTTCGCACATCCCCGCCGCAAAGTAAGGTTGTTGTCCAATAATCTTGTCTTGTTTGTCGTGCCAGTTTGGCGTTTGATCGTTTACTTTCGTTCTTGATTTCCGTTTAGTCTACCAACCACTTTTTTCACCCAATGTGCACTTTTTGTGTGCCAGTTGAGTGATCGAAATCAGTCGGCTGCCCATCCTCAGATTGATAGAAAACAGGAATTTGTGTGCAAACTTGCTGCTAAATCATATTTAGCTTATGGCTAACAATGTCGTCGGCTGGATTTGGCAAAAAGAACGTCGCGCCGCACGCACATCGAAGATTGTTAGACATCTTGATGTCACCTTGTGTGTGCACACTGCTGGGGCACTACACGAATAGTTGATAATCACATCGGGCATGTTTGATTTCGAGTAGGTCACTCAATCAGCCAACATCCGAATCTTGTGGGTCCTTCCTCCAGCTAACAGATGCATTAATTGAATAAGATGTCTGATTGTTTGAAACGTGGTGAACGATTGAAGGCGATTATTGCGACCCATAAGAGAGCCACCTCTTTTTATGCAGAGAAAGACAAATTGTGGTTGAAATGACCTTGACAGAGGCTATTCCAGCTTAAGATTCCGTTTTTGCTGTCTTCTTTAAAACTGTTGACGTGCATTATTGCAAAATATGTAAACTAGGGCGATCTTCTCCCGTTTATCTCGCAGCATCTTTCGATGATCTCAAGTGCGATAGCGGGCACAAGATGTCGAAATCTAGTTGTCTCGTCTCCGGTTGTCCGAACTGCAGCCTTTCATCCGATACACCGTAAGTCAGTTCAAGTGTTTATATCCTGGCTAGTTTTACTCGCCGTCAGTGTGTTGTTTCTACTTCCATCTGTTATCCGTAAGGAATGTTTGGTTCACTGGTTTCTTGGGAAAAGTTCTGCTTAGAGTCTGCGATAAAATATGTGATACTTGCTTCTTTTTCACAGATGTATAGATGCTTCAGCCCTGGATGCGTCACTATGGATAACTTTTCCTTGGGATCTTCTGCCGTCGCTTCGTCGTTATTCATTGGCCGAACTCCTGGACACCCTTGCTTCTAAGGAGGGTTTCCTTCAAACCGGACTGCCGAGTTTGTCTTTCTCAGATCTTGTCAAGTTTGAACATGATTTTTTGGAAGATAAGTTTGGTTCTTCAGTGCTGTCACTCATCAAGCGTTTCACCATTTCTCCTGCTGATTTTTATCCCGCTCCCTCCACTAAACCAATGGAAGCAGATGACGTCGCACAGTGAGTATTGATTTTAATCTGACTTCCTTTAGATCAGTTTTTAAAGTTCGTACATGATATGCGGTGGTCCCTCCTACCCACTCAATGAACACTGAATTTCTCCATTGTTCTCTCTTAAAAATCACAGTTTTACCCCCTTACAGCACACCTTGCACAACCTTTCATCTTCTCATAAACCTTGAATCACTTGGAAAACGTGGGCCGCATTGCTCATGCTAACAAGAGGCACGTGTCCGACCTTATTCATTCATAACTCCGTCTGTCCTTTTTGCCTTTATACACGTTGACCCGCTACACTATAACTGTCTGTCTGTTCCACAATCCATGGTACTCAGCTTCGTTTTTAACTATCATACCGGCTCGCTAATACTGTACCGGATCGCTATCTTGTCATCGGGTTTCCAGTACTGTCATTGTTAGTCACGCTGTCGGTGTGGGGAATTTATCGGCCTGAATTTGGAGATGTGGGTATGTGACGCTGTAAGTTATCTGTTGAAACAAGTATTGGATATCAATGCGGCCAATAACAAAATCGCTTGAGTTTGAGAAGATCACGTGTTTCGCAGGTGACGTGGCGGAAGAATGTCACAAAAAACGAAAATATCGAGTTCAGTTCAGTTCAGTTTCCTACCCACAGCTGAGTTTAGAAATATGCGATTGTTTTCTTTCTTCGAGAAATCGTTAGTATTCTTATCTGTTGGGATGCTATAAAAGTAAACGACGGGCTCGATTAGGGCGTCCAACGTCAACTGTTTTTGTCAGTAGCTAATGTTTGTATTGTGTCTGTAACCGATTAAATTCATCCCTGTTTATTACCTTGTCCTCAGTGTTCTTACCACTTACTAATTTACTTGCTTCAGAACTGGGCCTTGTTAAACGGATTGCAAATGAAGTATCTTCCCGTGCTGTAGTCGTACTATCTGCAAGTGATTAGGTATTATGGCTTTGCTTGTGAACTTGCATATTCTGGGTCCACACACACTGTACATTATCCCCTGAGTGTGTCCATCATGAATATGGTTAATGTGACGTAGTGAACACCGAACAGTGGTCATTTGTTTTTGCATTGCACGTGGACGTCAAGATCTATCGTCAAACGAAGTGAAAATGCGCAAAATTTTCGTTAACTTACCGGCCTAGCCAGCCTGCCTGTCACTTGTATTTTGTGTGTATAATGGAGATGTAGAAAGCGTCAGGGCGTATATGCTTGTTGAGTGAATTGCGGTAGAATGTTCATTCAAGGATTAATCGCCAGTACGATCACTTTGGCATTCTTCAGTGTTGTTAGTGAAATGACTTCTGATCTGTCCGTTTCAGTTCTTAGTAGTTTTTGTAGAGGTATCTTTACCCCACAAAGACTTGATCACAACCTTTATCAGGAATGATAAACATATTGTGGTGGATTATCAAACCGGATGTGCGAGTATTCCAACTCTCGGCAGAATACCTCAGTGCGGTGGGAAGTACAGTGAGCAGCATGGATGCTCGGATGAGCCGTCACTCAACGGGATCGCACCAACAGAGAAGACACGGCAGGGAAAATGAGATGGATGACGAGATATAGGGCACGATTATCCCTACACACGGAGGAATATCTTGACACGGACGTAGAATGCGGTCAAAACCGCAATAAGTAGATTTCAGGCAACACGAGCGACCGAACGAGCCATCGCCCGACGAGATCGGGTCAAAGAACGAGGAATGGCAAGCGGAAAACCTCTCCGACAGAAGGCGTCGGTCATACAAACAAACTAAGCAGAAGTGCACACGACGCGTGGGATAGGCAATTTATTTGGCTGTCCGACGATTTGAATCTAGTTTACGAATTTACATGGAAGACTGGTCTCTACTTATGAAATTATACGGTCATGCAACCTCGAGTGCTCAAAGGCGTAGTAGTTGAGTTCCACGTTGATTCACATCCTAGTGATAGCGCGAGGTGGCAAAATTCTGGCAGCAAAACCGTGTTGTTCAAACGAGGTTTACTTTAACCCTAACACCTCTCATCTGAGGATGTTAAACATACGAAGGAAATCTGAAATTAAACTACGTACGTACATACTCGACAGTGCCGACTTATAGGGAGAAGCTTACCTGACAGGGTTTGTGGGTCGATGGTTGTTACAGGTTCCGGCAGGTGGCACCAAACCTATCCATCCGAATCTGCAAACATACTTTTCTTGCCCTGTATTTTTGCGGGCAGTTGAAGCTGGTTGGTACTGCGTATTCAGACGTCTGTTTCGGATTGGGCATCAAACGTATGGTTACTCAACTTTGTGCGATTTCGCCCATGTGGCGGAGTTATTGCAATAAACCCGAACCAGAACAGTTTGACCTACAGGCCGACCTCCACCGCCGAGTCAAGTGTGGACACAAATTGACCGCATGATCATTAACTATCGGTGACGTGGCTGTTTCCAAGGTTTCAAATCAGCCTGGAGTGGCGAGGTGTTGGCTACAACTACATGGTTGAGACATGTGGACTCAGTAAAATACATCAAGCATACAGGTATTAACTGAGTGTGTACGACCTACGACGATTTGATGATTCTGTTATACTGCTAAACTATGAGCTATACCATGGTACATTCTTACGATTTTGTAATATTTACGAAACTGCGAAATGTAATTCTGCCTACATTTTGTGTTCTCAACGAACACCTTGAGGAACGTTGCAGACAGCAGCCAGTGAAGTAGTAATTCACTTTTAACCGTACCGAACAATACGCATGATTCTTCGGTAAATGCACTGGACGCTCAGAAAAACTGTTACGGACCAAGTGATATAAGCCTACGCCTTGAGAACCACACAGGACCATGTACACTAATCCTACGGTGACGATAATAATAAATGATATTATGATAATCGCATTCATCTGTACCTTTTTGCTGATTTTAGTTTTCTACCATCTTTTGTTTTAGTTAAGCTATCCATTTTGTAGCATCCGTTCCGGGGCCAAAATCACAACTCGCTCCGTGCCTCACTAGCGGTTGGGTCTTCGTGTCACGTCGAGCTCATCAACTATTTGAACCGATCCAACAGAATAATACTCAGCCAGTATTCACTAACAAAAACCGATTGACAATGAAAAACAGAGACTCGGCGCGTTGACCCCCGTGTATTAGTATCGCCCCTGGAAAATCGAGCGTACGGAGAAACACGTCAAGCCAGCGAGGCGTAGAGCGAGCTGTGATTTTAGCCCCGGGACGGATGTTACGAAATGAATAGCTTGACTAAAACCAAAATCATCAAAAAGGTACAGATGGGTGCGACTATCAAAATATTAGTTATTATAGTCGCTACATTAGGGCACCTGCTTGAATTCCCGACTTATACTGCTACCTTGGCGAGATTGTCAGGCATGTGTACTGTTTTGATCCGGTGAGTTATGCTGACTAGTGCTCCGATCCTTCCAGGTGCAACCTTGTCAGACGGACCAAAGGGGAGCAGTCAAACGAAAAGCAGTTACACTCATGGGATTGTATGTCGCACTACTGACCGCGTAGGAGTGTTTAGGTAGTGAGGCGCGATCCTATGGGCATACAGCAGAACTATTTTTATAGTTGCGGCACTGCTGTCTTCCGTATCAGGAAGAAGGGTGTTAGGAAAGGTACCCTCAACCAGAGAGCACTCTGATCGCCCAACGGTTGACCGCGACCGCCGGCGTATTATCCAATACGGTCGAAAAACATCGAATATCTCTCAAAAGCCCAACGTAGCTTCGAGTACATCCGCTGCGCGCAGCACTGCTCAGAATCAGACATTATTGTTTTATTCACTGTGCCCTCGGGCTAGGCAAGCTCGTCACTGCCAAGTGAGTCAGACTGTTGAGTCACTGGCTCCGGGTATGGTCCTCCAAGAAAACCCAGTAACTTCGGTCAGGCTCATGGCTTTTATGATGATGATGTTACATCTGATCTATCATAGGCGTCGGTTGTATCTTTAGTTTTACTATGCTTGCTCTCGGGGTTATCTGTTGACGTAACAGCGCTTTTAGCTCCAGGTTTCTGTGCATTATGTTCCATTGCCTTCGAAGCTTTATTTATGTAAGAGGCAGGCATCTAATCGTTTTCCGACACACGCGTGAATTTGTGATCAATAGTAAGCGCTTGATTCACGTAACCTGTGGGAATGCTCCTTTCTATTTTCTGTGGTTCAATTTCATGGAGTTAGGTGGCTTTCGAAACAGTGGTTGAGTACACTTCTTTTAACAAGTAATCAAACGTTCACCTTTCAGCGATGGTACTGTTGGGCTATCATATGTCTTGTTTTAACCAGTCGACCTCAGTAGTAACACATCCCGGAATGGCATTGTGTAATTTATTTCCGCTTCCTTCGTAAATTGAACTCACCTTATCTTTAGGACGCCTCTATGAAAATTTTGGGACTCCATACTTTTTCACCTTGTTCATTGACCTTACTTTTAGACCAAATTTCTAATACTTAATCCTTTCACAGTATTACATGACAACTTCCGCTAGTGTTCGCGATAGCCGGGTTTTGCTAGTGCCTTCTTTTTTACCGAACAGAAATATCCTCAAGCTGTAGATAGGTTTCACTGAAACGGCTGACTAACTCCACGATGTTGGTTTGACACCTTCATGCTGGAGCCTATCGCTCAGTCACTTAGAACATCGCAGTTGGGTCTCACAACTGGGTTATCTAGTTATCAGTACCATGACTCAACCACACTAAATTTGATTTGGGAAACTATTTTGATGTGGACTTTGGTTAGCCTCAATGACATCGTTGCTCAAAGATTACCATGGTGTGTGGGAGTTGAAAACTGCTTTTTTTATGCGCCGTCGGTTCAGAGATAGACGGTTCGCTATTGCATGGCTTCCACAGCGTTTGGTTTTCCTCGCTAGTTGTACCTGTACAACCACAGTGTCTTTCAACTCATCTGTTGCGCACTCGCACAGCCTTCCTCTTCCCCCATTACCTTTGTGACGCAACTTGGATCGCCCATTGTCCTAATGACTACCCAAAACAAGTTCAACTCAGTCGTGACCAATGATCAGTCGTCGAACTCCCTTTTTGTATAGCTCAATTTATTTCAGATCATTAATGCCCGACATGGTTGCTAACCAGCCATCCGATCAAACGGTCTTCACTGTACAGAAATACATTGACGTTTCTACGAAGTATTTTAAAACTTCGTTGTCTACGCTATCGGGTAGAGCGTTCGGTCAACACATCACAAGTGGCGAAAAGGATTGGGCTACGCTGACCTAATGCGTTCAATATTAACTCACTTTGGGTGCAAACCACTACTGACGAAATGTTGAATTGAAGCCTTGCTGTTTCTTCCATTAATTTCAGATTTTGCACCTCGTAGAACTCTGTGACTGTTACGGAATATTACTTGAAACAATCTCTGTAGGTATGTTATCAATTTTTCCATTGGAGGGGTCATGCGTTTGATACGATCACTATTCGTCGTCTGAGGCTGAAAATATGTCTTCCAATGGATTTGGCTTTTCGTACAATATTATTGATTCCTCAAGTACGTGTAGGTTATCAGCTTTACAAATATAAAATTGAGTGGGGCATGGGAATGAATAAATTCACACGAATTGCAACAACTAATAGGAAGCTTCAAGACAATTTGAAGAGCACCAGAATTTATTACATTACCCTCATGGATTGCGTTCTCTTCTATGTCTGATGGCCTCGCCAACTGTTGGCACTCCTTATTCCTCGGACTCTAGCCTCGAATCTCAAGACGGTTTATTCAGAATAGGTTTAATTTCAGAAGTCCTTAAATCGTTGAAATGCTTGTGAGCTCCAGATGCAATGTTTTCCCTACCGGCTTTTCCAATGATGACGATGATAAAAAGAAATCTTAACGTACCACAGCCCTTTTTCCATTAAGAAGACTGAATAGTTACCAAGGAAGCATCGGTCATGTACACAACCAAAAAGCTGAGACCAATACTGCATGTGCGTTACGTTTGGTATTTGTGAATTTCATGGAGGGATGACTTTGCTGGTCCAGACCGAGTTAAATGTGATTGAGCTAGAGGCTTTCAAACTCGTCTAGGATGCATTGATCATATTTCCACTCATGTAGGGTGCTGTCCATTCTGAATGTCTTTCTCGGAATGCCTTTTTTCCTTCCGTTCATCTTGAACGTTGCAAAAGAGATACGTGGTATATGTCAAAGTGAAGTTTCTGACAAGTTGCAAGCTTACCTACATTGGTTATGCATACAGTCACTTCGTTTAGTGCTACAAACAACACCTCATGATCTTCTGGCAAAAGTGAAATTTTGTTTTGAATTCGTACACATGAGCATAGTCGGATGCTCAGAGTCATCACGTTTCTATCTTCCCATGACTCCTTTAATTTCCTGCACCAGCCATTAAATATTGACGAAATCCACAGGTCAGTTTGCCACGTGCATTCGTGTTTAACTAGTGAGCCATCAGTCACATTTAGTCATTCCTGATGTTGGGTAACTTGTGTAGTGGGCTCCCAAAGATAGGTTTCTTGTTTCAACCGGAAAAATAACAAAGTAAGTTCACACCAATAGTGTTACCAGTTCTATTGTGAACTCTCCAACGGCTGCTTGTAATCGAAAGCATTGGGGGGGGCGGCCAAGCAATGATCTGGTCAAGAGTTATGAAAAATTTGATCACTCCATTGAGAAAGATTGGTAGACGCCGCCGGGTTAGTGTTCGCGATTATCCGCACTGCTGGTTGGAAACGCTCTCGAACGTGGCAATATATTGCGTTTAGTGGCCAACCGATATCCGGAAGACTGTTAACTCTTCTCTTTCTCATACCAGAAACTATTTCCTTCATTTTCTCTCTTCTTTCTTTACCTCTGTTCTGCACGCATTCGTGTTTATTTGTCACTCTGCTATCGCGTGAACTACCACCAGGACCAACGGTAACTCGAACCGTAGTACCGACGAGTACGATTCAAAGCTGAAAGTGATGGTAATGTGACAATTTAATCTATTTTGTCTTTTCTTGTTCTCATCCCTTGCCACTCTCCTTTCCCACAGGTCTAAAAGTGTTCTTCGAAAATTATTCACCCACCTGTGGATGTTGATCACGCGCCTGTGCAACGTTAGCTACACACTCAGCCTCGTCCGGTGGCATTTGAACAGCAACGGTCATACGCATCGGCTCCGTGGCCTAATTCCGAGAAATTTGGTTCGTGATGAACTGCTTCACTTGGATCAATCTGTTCTGTTCGCTACTGTGACTAAATCATATATCAAGGGAGGCAATCGACTTTATCGTTCTACCACTGCCGGCGCACACCTCCAATCAACCGACCCTGGTATGAGTTTGCTGGGAGCGGTACAACTTTTGCTACTAATTCTGAGTCTCTTGGCCCCGTTACATTTTCGGCCAGCCTCTACTGTTAGTGATGCTCATTCGGGTCACTGCTTGACTTCAGATGACCAACAGACAGACTCCTTCTGGTCCTTTGGCAACAACGGTGGAACAGACTGTACACAAGTGCCAACATTGGGGTGGTTTGATATGAACTCTTCCCTGTCCGAGCACCCCTCTTCCAATTCATCTACAGTGTCACCCAACTACAGCAGTAGCTCGGCCGTGATGTCTCCCTTTGATTTATTGCGCAACCTCTCCGCCGTAGATGATCCAAATGAGTATTGGTTCGACACGCTGAATCGATGGATTGAGGTAAGTGTGTGGTTGCTTTGAAGTAACCCATCCAATCTGTGTTTGTTAGCTCTTTTCATCGGTCCAAACAACATCGCGTTGGTTACCTTTAGTGGGTTGGGTAACGTCGTTACGGCTGGCCTGTGTGAAACTCGGTGTAAAAGTTTATTGGGCCTTTGATTCCTCTTATGATAGCTCAGTGCTATTGACTCCAACTTCCAACTGCACATTCGTGTGGGTATTTTGTTTCCGTTTCGCACTGATGTTTCTGATTAGGTCTAGGCAACCCGACAACAATATCTGCCTCTCCTTCTGGTGCGTGTGGCCTAGTGCGACGCATGGAAACAAACGGCCTAGGGTGTAAAAGCCATGCTTTTCATGTTTGGTTTCCCGTAAGGGATTTCTTCTTTGAAATAATGAATTTTGAGTTTGAGGCACCCACTTTCGGACGTAGTTAGATAAATCCACGCTCTTTAGTGGTCAGTGTACTAATCACACAATAGAGTTGTCACGCTGTTAGACTGTAGCCGTGGGAACAATAAATTGTTTGCCACTTTTAATCGGAAGACTCAGGAAGACTGTAAGAATCAACCGGTATGCACATATTTTCTTGTAAGTAGACTAACGTTTTGTTCATACTTTTTGCTCTGTTCGTTTTCAACGATACTTCAGTGAACCCTCATGCTATGAAAATCAGCCTATACAAACGGGCCTGGAGGCGGTATCTCTTCTGCTCAGATTGTCTTCCCACGTTCCAGCTTGAACGTCGAAACTCTACACTAGTTTACCGTACGATGTTTCTATTGTGAGTGCTTCGTAACGGATTGTACAGTTAACACAACGCTGTGTATTAATCCGACGATCGTATGGTTTTAAACCATGGTTGCATCGACAGCTTCTGTTTAGGTTTGGTTAACTTTCCGGCAATATCCAGTTTCCACGTGTGACTTGTGTTTTGGCTTCACAAAGAGATCTGGTAAACTTAAATGCTATATTTACAAGACCATTGTTAGCGTGGTTTTACTCTACGAACACGATGTGATCGCCGGCGGTCGATGCTATCGAACAGCAGTCAAAATACTCTACAATCGACGTTTGTGTTTAGTCTCACGCATCGGATAGCATCGGGACGTGGGCGTTGGCGAGCTAACAGATAAGCGTTCGGCGATGCTGTTAAACTCGGCCTTGAAAGTTATCAAATTTCATCGATTAGATCGTGTATTTGAATACTGCAATGTAAACTGTTCGTCTATCCTCATTGGCATATAATATGCCAGTCTGACAACCGACAACCGTGCGAAGGGGGACGAAGACCACTTTAGGTGATGTTCGTCTTCAAGACTTTAGACTGCTTAACGTTGATGGTTGAAATCTGGGCAGGGGTTTGTAAATTAAGTTCCGTCCGTCTTTTTTTATTACCCCCCACGAGTTGTTCATCTCATTGTTCTGTGACAGTGAAATGTTGGCCATTGATGTGTCCTTATCAGTGGTGATGCATCCTATTTATGTCGAGTTTCTCGTTTTTCAGCTAAGCGCTTGAAATCCAACTCCCTATTTTCCATTTCTTCCATTCGGATTAGTATTTCACTTGTGAACTTACTCGGTTGTTGTTATGGCTTGAAAACGGCGAACCCGCCGGTTTGAAGATCAATCTTCACTTGGCTCGTTTACTGGGGCACTTTTTTCTCTATCACATTCTCGCCTGGCGAGCCTATGCATTGTGGATGATCCGGTTGGCCGCCTTCGCAGTTGGCCTCCTGCAACAGCTGACAGAGGTAGACTCGATCGACGAACTGTTCTGTGCCAATTTATGCACTTCAGCTTGTCTAATGTTGGGGACCGTTTATCTGCTCGCTTCCTCAGCCGGACACTCTGGTGGTGTTCCAACTGCGACCGCGTTTCTGCTCACTTATGTGTCCACCGTGATTCGTCTCACCTTTGCTCTGGTCGGGTGTCTTCTGTTGGATTTGATCAATTTGACCGTGATTCATTTGACCACGTTCTACGTTTACATTGTTAAGTAAGTTTGGTATGCATCATACATATGCCGTCATTTTCCTATGCCTGGTGTGCACGAGAAAACGGTATAAATCTCGTGACTGCACTCTGAACCAATCTATGGCTGTTGGACTGATAATGGATGTCCTCAACATTGTGCATAGTTTCACTTGTTCTAGTCAAACTGCCATTGTTTTCCGCAGTTGCAAACTAGCAGGATGACCGTAACGCCTCTGATGCACATGAACGTCAAGTTTCATCACGATGATTCACCGAATGCGCGCAAATGTAAGCAGCCTGTTTGCCGTGCGCATCAGACACAAACAGTTGTGAAAGTTCACCGTCTCCTATGCTTGTACTAGTCTTGGAGTTTTTGTATACGTGCAGTTTAAATGGGTGTGTGCTTGTCGGAGGACTTTTCTACTTACCACCATCACCATAATTGACAACTGGACGTCATTAGTTGAATACATAAGTCAAATGCTAAAGCTGATAGAAATATGTATTCAGTGCAACAGTTTCTCAAGCTTTCCGATCAAACAAGATCATGCAGATGTACACCGCATGACAAATTCACACAACTACCCCATCATTTAACTATTTTTTCATCATCCTTTCAATGGCCCTTCTTTTCCTCGACAAAAGCGCAACTTTTACCAGAAAGCAGTTGGCTGAATTGCGCTTGAATAACCTCTATAACGAAGGAATAATACAAAGAGTAGTCAAAATTACCATCGCAAAATTGTGTAGTCCATTAAGGTTCTGATTGGGCCATCAGGCTGATGCACTGACTCAGCATCTGTTGACTTTGCTAACGTCAAGTGCTCAGACAATATCTTAGCTGTCTTGTCTGCGATCTACATGTGAACTTGGTATTGGCTAAGCCTTATGTGATCATCGCCTCGTTTCATATCTGTTTTTTGCACGTCACGCCACACACAGGCCAACGGACCTACTTAGGAGTAGGGAGGATTTTTGTGTCACAAGGATGCAGCTGAGTGTTGGAGGGATTGCCAAAAGGTTCCAAAGATGTAGGGATGTTGCTACGTGGTGATTTGTAGAACCGACGGACATCATGGGCGAATCAGAGTGGGCGGTGAGCCGCTTTACCAAACCGCGATAAGTGACCAATATTACAGTTTTCTTCCGTCGTGACAAGAATTGCTCTTGGAGCTCAAATCAACGCAGAAACTATGCAATAAACGCTGAGCAAACTCCCGTTGTCAAAACGTAGGAAGACGAATGAAACCATTTTGTCAGGGTGGTCTTTTCAAGCTGATAAAGTCAGCCATCAGTCGAGTTGACAACACCTAACAGCTTCATGTGCCCACAGTTACTACAACCCATCGACTGTTATTAGCGGTAGTTTGACTTCATTGTTTTTTTTTGTGTGTGGATGGGAAATATGTCGTTCACTAGGTCTGGTTTGTGGTATATTTGATTGCCATCAGCCTTCCGTTTTGCCCATATCATAACGGCCGGTTGACTGGAAGTTCTGCCATATCTACGCTGACATCAAAACAATTTCATCATTAAAGAGTGCACGGTGACCGTAAGCTATGAGCGAAATCAGAAATTCTTACAAAAACATCACGGTTTTGGCAACAACTCATGAAAACCCCGGTTCTGCGGCTGAAGGTTAAGAATTAGATTATGTGCTCGCTTGACCGTCAGTGTTCTTTAACTGGATTGGTTTTGAGTTCTATCGAGGGGTTCATTCGTGGTGTCGCCCTAACAACAGTATATCAGGTTGTTGTCGCTCTCATGAATGAAGCTACCCTGCCAAAACGTTTAATCGAGCTCCCAATGGGACACTCAGACTGGGTCCCTTGCAGATGGTTTCAAACCTTCACTGTCAATAGGAGAAAGACCAACCGACAAAATTTTCGAGATTTTTCCCCTTATCCGTTGACGTCAAACCTGCACACGTTAAGGAGAAAGTCTCCTCACAGAATCCTTGATGTTTTGGAACACTGGATTCCCTTCAACAGCTTCATCAGTGCAAAAAAAGACGAGTTACGATATGTCAACATTTTGTTTACCCTCTCCAGTTGCAAACTTAAAACATGCAGGTTATACGCGACAGACTAGTAGAGATAAACACACATTCACACCAAGTATTGTCATCAACACCACGACAAGTCAATGGGTTGCTTCAACCACTTTTGTGCCCATCGCCGGCTGTTGAGTTCTGATCGATATAGCTTCGCTGAAGGCCAGTAGTTCCTGGTACCGATTTCGTAACAATATTTCGAATGGGTCAAGTGAGTCAACCTGTTATTATGAGGTGTCTAGCAATCGATGATGCGGGATTCGGAGCAACCGATTCACTGGTTTGAGACTGCTGTGTCACACCAGTTGTTTTTTATCCATTTCGGGACGTGTTCTGCTGTCCGCTGGGATAGTTGTCGATCTGTTCTATTTACGTCAACGTAACTGCGACTTCAAATAGACCGGTAAACAATGAGCGAGACAGAGTAGTTTGAAAAACTGCGTTCGCGATTGTGTAATACTGGTCCTTCGGCCCCTTTGAACCAAGCATAATCGAGTGATATTCACCCAGTTTTAATTATTTATAGCAACTTCATTGATCCGTAACCTTCAAAGTACAACCTTCAGCTCTGTGACTGAGGCTAGGCCTCCATCCATAAGACGGGCAAGAGGTGTTCGTCTGGGCCGGATGCCATGTTACACTTCTGAAACTTGATCTGAACTAAGAGGTCTGTTTCAGAGAGTGGAAGAGAGTCAGTAGACTAGTGAACACAGGCCCAGCTCAATGACTTCGTCACTGTCGCTGGTGCTCAATTGAACTGTGGTTAGAAGTGTTCACCTTGGCATCTTGAGCGTGGTTGCAAGTAATGGATAGGCTCACCACTGGCTTCGCGGATTACCTTGTTCACGCCTGGCTTTCTGCTACCAGTTGCTCGGATAACATTGGAAGCTTCTCAAGAGCTCCCAGTAGCAGCGGCTTGTTCTATCTCGGTAGCGCGTTGTCACCACGAGGCCTCGCAACCCTCTAGTAGTTGCTTTTGAATTTCTAATAGAACAAACTGAATTGCACTCTCTGTTAGGTGGGGTAATTTGACGAACCTCAGGGAACTCGAGTGGTGGCATAAAGACCCATCGGTCAACAACTGATCTAGTGGTAGTACCAAACGAGACAACGCACTTATGCACTGCATGGTATATATGTCCCCAGTGTGTCTCAGTGACGTCTGGCGAACATTCCTAGACAAAAGACAAACGCGCTTGTGTCCTTGCTAGTTTAAGTGCCAGTTTGCGCTTACGTACAAAGTGGCTTCCTACAAAGTGTAGAGCGAACGTGGTCAGTACCAGTGCACGATCGCACGATCCACGTGGGTGTTCCAAGTTGAGTTACACTTTCGGAAACGGACACTCTTGCAATGACTGACGGTTGCGTGGTCAATCTGCGTCCACGATTGGCTTGTAGGTGGGGGTCTGCAGGTGGTGCACCGACGTTTGGAACTTCGAAAGTTGGTACTTACCCGAAACAGACCTATCAGTACATTGCTGCAACAAACGTTCACCGTCGTCTGCTTGACGACTACCGTAAGAGTGTGAGCTGCCCAGGCCCGTTCATCACTATTCAACCTGCTTACTTGAGAACTTCGGTACTATGATGTCCGTATGCACTGCAGTGTACGGAAGATTAATGAGCTGATCTTGATCATTTCTGACTGTCTGAGCTACAGTTCGTTAAAGCTGAAGCCGTGTTTCGGCAAGATAACGGATGTAGATGACGAGGATCTCCAAAGTACATGCAACAGCGGCTTGTTGACCTAGCTGCATAAGTGTTCAAACGTTGAAATTGGCAACCCTAGATAGTGTTTGTGGGTGGACAGGGGTTTGTGTCTGTCAGACAAACAAGCACCTTGATGTTTGGCACACCATCCTTCTTTGGTGTGTGTGTGTGTG
>QNGE01002054.1:0-23500 GCA_008508345.1 Paragonimus westermani | reverse complement strand
CTCCGTATGCCAGCTGAGCGTTTACCGTACCGGGCATTATATACTGAGGGCACTAGCGATTGGGTTAAACCGCGTGGTGGTCAAGCAACAACGTGGTCACGAAATATGAAGACCATGACTGGGCATGTATCGCCTGTCTGGATGTGGTCCTAGTGATCACTCAAACCGCTAGTTAGAAACTCTGTTCGAGATGGCGGTGTGTCGCGGTCAATGGCGTACCTGTATTCATACCATTTCTAGTTCTTCCGCTTAGTCTTCTTTTAGTATTTGTTGACCTACATAGTAGTCTCCTTCTAGGATATTCCAAGTCACTAATGAGGTAAGCGGCGGCCCGAGCCACATTACCTTTGGTCAGGCTCATGGTTGTTATGATAATGGTGATGATATTGTTGTACCGCCTGATTCAATCTCTGCTTAGCGTGACGGACATCCCTCGTCCTCGACTCGAGGAAAAGAAAAGACGATCTTGTGTGTTTACACGTCCATCAATTTCTTATTTGGTAATGTACCTGTATTTTCAGGATATACAGTCTAGACTAGGTAAATATGGTGCAGACAACACAGTAAGTACAGTGGCAGGAGGAAATGGGCTGATTTACACTTTCGATTATTGTGATGTTTCGTCGTGGATGAAAGAATTTCAGGCTGATTCATCGCGGCTTGGCTGCAATTTACGACTAGCTACCCATTCATTAAAGTGCTTGGCATGTTCGGTTAGATTTTGCTCGAAAGTTTATGATTGACTGCTTCGTGTCCGGAATTTTCATCATCCTGACGCTCATTGATTATTACGGTCTTATGTGGTGCTCCGCATTTTGATGTTGCTAACCGCCTTGCTAAGTACTTTGTCGTGTGTGAACTATTCCTAATCATTAGGTAAGTTGTTTGAAAATCGTCAAACAACACGCTGTCGCCGGGTCGTCCAGTTCCTGCCAGTGCTTTAGTAATCAGGGCATCTACACCAGAATTCAGCGAGTACTTCTGACTGCTTTCTACGGCAAATTTGTAGGCCTTGAACAACCTTGCTATCTATCGCTCTTGATACTGAATGCAATAGGTAATTCTCCATGGGATTTATCTTGAACTAAAGCATGAGACCAAAGTCTTTACAATATTTGTGCACACTTGTATGGCACACCTCTGAGTTGAGTGATTTTAAATGTGTGGATCCAATGTGTCTGTAGCACCGTTTTCCTTTTGCCTGCTCACCATCGACTACAATCTGTCGAACCCAAGGAATCATGTTTGGGGTTACTAATTCGACTAATTGTAAACACCAACACTTGCCTATTTTGTGTGTGAGCGGGCACTGCAGTAACTGCTGTTCTTTGATCTGTCCCTGCCCCTTTAGCCGAATTAGCCGTCGTCGCTCCGAGCATGATGTCATCAAATTTTCCTGTGCTCAAGCTCACGGTAAGCTGATGTATCCTATGTTTGTACCGCATGTAAACTCCTGTTTGTATGTGTCTCCTTCTCCATTTTCGCTTTAATCAGTTGTCATTTTTCCGTGACTCGGTTCCTCCAGTTTAGTGATTGACTTCTTCGGTGAGTTTGTTTACCTATCTTCACTGTACAAACGTTAAACGTCCTCCAGATCGTCATTTCAAACAGTCGTTCCGTTAGTGTTTCTGATAGACGGAAGTGTATTCTCGAGTTTATTGTGGCCCTGTTTCTTAGACCCCGCAACCTTGCGTTACATTCAGAAACAACTTACTGTGACGGTGCAACCACTCCGATAATTATCATTTCAGATTTCATATCCCTATATCTGATGTCTCATCCATCCGTCTACCCCCCTCATTCGTGACATTAGTTTTTGCGAATCACTGTTCAGTTGGTTACACTTGTCACCCACTTCAAGGACTGTTGAGCGATGATTAACAGCTGCATATAGAATACAACATTGCGGTTCGCCTGGACGGATTGCGACCGGTTGATTTGTGTTGTCAGACTCACGCTCCTGACCTGACCCTTATAAGACATGCAACTGCTGCTTGCCTCAAGTAGGTGATGAAGTAAACTGTCTCGGAGGCTGAGTTCTTTATGTCAGTTAGGCCTGTTTCCTTAACTGTTATCTTGTATGTCAACTATAGATTTTATTCACAGAACAAATTTGCTGATTGAATGCTATCGTTTGACGGTAATTCACACATTCTTATAGCCACCAGGCAATGTTTCTGAGTGTTTTATAGCGATACATCTGCCACAAATGTGATTGATAGACGCCCACTTCTGATAAATTTATATGATTCCATTGTCATCATTGAGAATGAATTTTCTAGTGATTTATACTACTGTTTTCTTCTTGGCATGAAACACAGTCTTTTCACGTAAGGGTAATACGACTGTCCCAATTGAGGACCGGGCGGTCACAAATTCTAAGGGTACTGGTGCAATCCTACGTTATAACTCTCATTTGTCACAAGACAACTAACTCGGACTATCGTTTGTTCACATAAAGACTAACTGTGAAGTGAGCCGACTAATCAAATTGACTCAAACAACGGCAATCTCTTATTGTATTGTATGTAGTGATATTTTAATCCTCCGAAGCGGACTCTGAACACTTCCGACTAAATGTGTCACTCGAATCGTGTGACGCAGTTAATTGCGGCGTATAAGATTTGTGGCGCATCAGTTAGTTATGCCACTTTCGTAGATTGACCTAGACGTTCCTGCGTTGTGGCCTAGTGAATTAACCCAACACGACTAACCGACCGAAATCTAATGCGCACGATGTCAATAATTCGTTGGCCCACTGAACAGATTATGACCACTTAAAACCAAGAACATCGCATTTGTGTTATGCTCATTTTATAAATACTTTGGTTAGATTTGACTAACTAGTACCATAGGCTAATGCGATAACACGCACAACTCAGCAACAATGTGATCGTTACGCTGTAAGTGGCCGGTTCTCGCTATTGCTTAAATCAGACGTGCAGCTGTATCTGCCAAACCTTGCAAACCGTTTGACGCTAGATATTCGTACAAACTTCCATGGGTTGGAATAAACCGATCAATAGTCACCTTTTAAAGACTAAAATACCATTTGCTTCACCCGTGGCAACGGAAAGACGTGAATATTTCCATTTAAAAAAAGCGGACGTGCTCTGCACCAGTGTTTCTTGCTAACAACCGGTCTACCCGAGCGGACTATCTGTGTTTGATAGCCACTGATTGTGTGTGAACTCATGTGTGCAACAAAGACGTTCTCACAACGGGGCTTTTTGGACAACACTGTGAACATCGTCTTTTCGCCTGACTCGATCTCGTCTATTTTGTTGACTCGAAGAAATGCCATCCTACCATTTCATTCATAAAGCCTTTGTTGTGAATAGGGTTTCGGTTGGGAAAGACAGCACAGCGACTGGTCAATAGCCTGACACCGATACATAAAACCACTGCGGCCTGCCTCTGTCGGTTCGACACATCTGTTTTGCCTGGAACATTTAGACTGTAGCATTTGTAGTTTGGGAGTGTTAGGTGGAACATCGCACTCAACGAAGCCTGCATAGGAGTTTATGGTATCTTGAGTGTACTCACCCGTTCATTTCCTTGTTATTCTTTTCGTGGTGTTGCGTCGCGCTTATTTCCGTACTAGGCCGTGGTGGATACATACCTGTCGTTTCGTTTTTCTCCCTTTTGTAGCTTGTAAGGCCCAGTTTCCAGGAGGCCTATCGGATAAACCGTCTTTTGCGCAGTCAGAGCATATTCGGGCCCGGTTTGACGTTTGGCGCCCTACTACGGCGTGTAGTAACGGCCAAAGAAATCTGATCTCAGCTCACCTTGTATGCTACTCCAATTATGGATTCTCCGTTTGACCCTCCACGATCTACACTGTGATACACAGACATGTATAACTCCAAGCTTCCCCGGATAATTTATGCCTAGAGAAAAAGGTTCATGTTATAACTGCTTTTTTTGTGGACAAATTCACCATCTTGACCTTTGACCACTCGCTGACGGTTGGTATCCGGGACTATGGTTCTAGGTGTCTTTGAAACAGACAGTTAAAGCCGCGGGGGCACTTCTTGCTAACACAGTTGTCTGAGGGGTGTATACGCCCTGTTTTTGCTTGGTGTTTTATCCATAAATTAGGATTCTTCATTTTTCGTTCGTTTTCAGCTGCCAAACGCCACTGTCAAGCACTCATGATTATCAAGTTTCCTTGTTTTTGATCACCAATATTGTGCGTGGTGCTACACCTGGTTATAAACAGTTTGAAGGTGAGATTCCCATAAGGTAATGTTTACGGAGATGATAAGCTAATGTTGGAATGGCATACCTCTAATATGATTGGCTTTCAAACTCCTGTTTATGACATGCGGGATGGGATGTATCCGTGTTGTTCCAAAACAATCTACGACCTCGCAGAGAGGCGCGTCCTTATTTCTATTGTCTCTCAACCTTGACACAAAAATGTATTGCTTGTTCTCATGCCTGGAGGTGATCGGCTTTCACTTGCTTGTACTACGCCTGTAGGTTTTCTAGCCACAGCAATTCAACCACCGCCTGTTTAGGGACAAACCTGTTCTGTAGCAGTGTCTCGAACCCGCGTGCATCAAACGAACCGACATGTCCATTCTGATAACAGCGATGGGAACAAAACAGAAGACATTCGTTCACGAAGATAATACATACTTTCCAGCCTTTCACGGGATACACTCGAGAGGTATACGAAGCCTGTTTTTCGCTCTCGACTAACCAGCCAGGCACAGTACACCTTTCAACGTACGTCAAAATCAGACAAACACGATGTAACATTTCGGGTAACGCAGAAAAATATCCGTGCGGCATAGTATCGTATCTGGGCGGCAAACGCGTAGATGGCGCGTCCTATGCTATTCGTGCAAAGTAAGATATTCTGCACGTACCGCCGTTCCCAGTTGGCAGCTAACGTTGATGTTAGGTGCATTCTGGGGGACTTCCAAGGTTGACAGCTTTTCAGCAGGACTTCAAACCCAATTTTCGAAATGCACACATGGCTGTTCGACGCCCAGAACAAATCATAGCTCCTAAAGTAACTGTAGGTCTGAGTATCCTGCCGTTTGTCAGCGCAGAACTTGCGATAAAGAAGCGCGCGTATTGCTGAGGGGAAGCCATGCGTCGATTCCATCTTCAGATTCATATTTCAAGATAGTCAGCAAAGCTAACTTTTCTGTACTTGTCTGTACCATTTATACTCCCTTAAACGTCAAAATGTGTAGATTCTGTCGCAATCCTAAACTGATTAGTTTCCCTACAACTTTTCTTCCAGTGAGGAGATGGACTTTTGTTTATCTCTTTAATAGGCATCTCTTTAATAGACATCCGTATGAGATATTTCTGCGGTGGATCTTGACTAGTGCGTTAAAAATGCGGAGAACTCGTCAAGCTTCCAGATGTTATGCGGCAAACACTGTGACAAGTAGGCCGGGTATTTTAAAGTACGTTACCTAGTCAAGTACCTTGATCCGCGATTCGTAGCCAAATCGATACACCACTGAACTTTCACATGCTCAAAGCAAACGCATCTGAATCATCGCTACCGAAAGACGAAGATAGTTTGGGAATCTCAGTTTATTTGTTCTTTCGGATGCGTGTACTGGGCCGTCGTCCCGCTGAAATGTCAGGACTCCCAGATTTTAGAGAGAAAGCATCTATCGTTTGATAATCGCTAATTTACTGCTTCCACGAATTGGTATGGCCTCCAAACAAATCGACCAATTTCCTGTGCACGATAACCACTAACAGTCAATACACATCTCTGCCATCATCACTATAACAGCCATGAGTCTGACCAAAAGATACTATGGCTCGGGCCGCCGCTCACCTCAGCAGTGAAGTGGAACACAATAGTGACTCTACATCCGCCAATCTGTCAACGCGAACTAGGGGAGCACTGCATGTTCACTGTACCAGCGTACGCTCCAAAGTGTGGCTATTGGGATTCTGCCAAATTTGCGTTCTACGATGCCCTTGTCGAATTTCCAGAGCAGACTAAACACTAGCAGGAGTTTTGAATGATGTGCTCGATCGTCTTTCTCCAGAGAAAAAGCGGCTGCGAAGTCTGCTTTGTGTCCAAACACAATGCACTAATAATGATAAAAGACTGCCGTAGCTGTGCGCATAGCGGTCTCTGTAATTCAAGTGTAGCATATCAACACAGGAAGAGAAATTGTGGCACATGCGGACCTGTTGTATACGCGTCAAGGCCGCCTGTGTGCCCCACACTCGTGCCAAGGCTGGAAGTGTGCTCATTGGTCGCGGCTTCAACGGCTCACTCGTCCATGCACTTTAAAATGGCCCGAACGCATGTAAATGCGACAATACACCGTGCGCTTCTACTGAGTCACTTGTTCTCACTACCGTTGTTATTGTCCGTAAGGCATGTAGCAGATGGGGCTCGAATACAGATACAACAGGACCTCACTGTGCTTCTCAGCCGTAGACACAGCTCGATCGTGTAGCAGTCAGTTATAGGTGGCGTCACTCTGTTGAATAATGTCGTGTTATTTGGAACAACCACCTGGACTCGGATCACGCTGTTGTGCCTGCCCGTTTTATCATTTGCCCAGAGGTCATACACTCGTAGATGCAAGATACTTAACCGGCATCCAAGCGAGCAGAGTGTAAAGAACGCTTCTGTTTCAAGTCAATCTATAGAACGAACAGTCGAAAAATTTCTACCACATCGGAATCAAGAAGCACTAGAAAACATGAGAGAGTTCACTTTTTGTACAAGGTAGTAGCATTCTGGGCAAGGTTCGCATACGGAGTAGTCTTCCGATCTCTTCAGAACAAAAGTGAACAATGGAATACAGGTGTACGTGTGTTACCGACTGTACACAGTTGTGTTTGAAAAATACAAAGCCAGAAGTGTCAACAAGCACAAAGGGTTGAACATAACAAAACAGCAAAATCAAACTGTTTTGAAGTCACTGTACAACAGAGACGAACACGCGCAATGGACTACAGTTTGGTCAATTTTCATGCATGTTAGATTGCAGTACCGCGTTCCAAGTTCTGCTTGATCTCCGCAGTGTACTTTCCGTAATGTCTTTCTAGCAATTCGTTGTAACGCTTGTTACGCTCGTTGATATAATCAATATCCGCGTCCGCATCGAACGGACGACGCCGACTGTACGATGAGCGTTTATTTGCTTGTTCGTCGATCATTTTGGCCAGACGCTCTACAGCCTCTGGTGCATCCGTTCGCTCTGTCAGTCCGATTGTATTCGCAGTAGGAAACATCAAATCTCCGCTGAGCGAACAAACAGAAAAAACGCGCATATCAATATACATGAACATGACTACGTGTGAGTAGTGACACACAACGTCAACTTTGCCAACTCAAGCGGTAACTGAGATAGGTCTAAAAGTGAATAAGATTAAATCACAGTAATCAGTGGAAAATTGCGACTGTTCGATCAATATGATGACAAATCACGGAGAAATTGAAACTGCCTGTAGATGCTACCGAGTTCTTGTGCATGTAAGACGGATGATGGTTACAAATTAATGCCATTGACTACTTGTCCCCAACTTTGCGAGTTCAGTTACAGAGGCGCTAAGCGTTAGCTCGAATTTTTAGTAGTCAGTGAGAACAAAGCACTGTTATATTGATGCGAATAGCTGATGCCGAATATCCTTAAAACGAAAATTTACTGCATGGATAAACCAGCCTTAAAAACGGTGCGGTCTAATAAAATGTGACCACAACTCGTCCGATCTGAAGACACGAACGCCAGTCCAGTTAGCAGGTCTGTCAAACGAGTTAAGTACTTGCCTGTATCTCGACCCTGGACTCACATCAATCCCCTTGACTGGGTTCGAATTTCCAAACAAACGTGGAATTTGGTGGGCTCCCTACTAGTAGACACTGTTTCCAACATGCCGGTTGATAGCACGTAGCTATCCGCACAACAGAATAAACAAAATGAAATGTTTGATTCTCAAGCAAAAATAATCGTGGCACAGATACCACTCTATTGAATATGAACATAGACGAATATCTTGACATTAGTACGAGTAGCATTGTAAATGAAAACCAGACAGAACTTTCTTTAACAAGTTGCTTCTGGCACTGATACATCCAGCACTGACGTTAATATAAAATAGGCGTAGTTTGAATATGACAGTAAGAAGACAATCACACGGTTCTCTTCAAAGTAACATTTTGTACATTCTAACCACATCCAGACGAAGTTCCATAGAGCAGAAACAAAGGGGTAAGGTGTTAGACAGACGGATACGGAAATGGAAAGACGTGTGAATAGTGACCACTATAGCAGCATCAGCACAGCTCGTGGCGACAAATAGTCAAAGTCTAAGCAAACCGGAAGATGTGCTTCCGTTTGCGCCGAATAATCATCAACTTTGATTATGCGTTTCGTCTGCACAACGCGCCTCGCTGTTGATGCCAATTGTTACCCGTCAATATCTAGACAGGCATCGGTGTTTCTGTCTGTTTTCAATCATTTCGGAACACGCCTGTTACCAGTCGCTACCTGTTGGTTGGTCCTTCCTACGTAATTCATACTGCAGCTACAGGAGCGTTTGTAGAGACAGTAGGATGAAACGGCCACAGACCGATGGTTCTTAATTCATCACGCCGTACACGCATTGACTACTCGAGATTCACAAACTCCATTCGGTTAATCATAACAACACGCAAAGCATCGCAGCGACCTGGTGGCTGACTGAAATTCTTGGGCCAATCAGAAAAAAATTCAGTAAGTACAGTCTGAAAGAGGGTCTTAAACTTGGGACATGGTTGTGTGACGTCCCGACTTGCCAACGGTTCGCTTCACTATACAGTTCACAGTATTTGTGAGATTTGAAACAATTGGTTCCCTCGAGCAGTTTGAACAAAGCAGACAGAACATAAAAACTGGTAGATGCAAGCATTTCGTATTGACTCATCAGTACCAAACTTACAATAACATTGGTGGTCTTTTTTAAAACAATCGATTTGAGGGGTGGATAATCAATAAGCGAGTTAGGATAAGACATTAAGTCCAGGGAGGACTCAAGTTCACGAACAGTTGTTTCTGAACACAGAGAGCTGGTTTGAGTCGATTAATTGCAACTGCTTCAGCGAACCGTAAGAATCTCGGGTTGGAATGTCGCAACAGGATTTTGAATGCACAAGATGGATCGGTAGCATGACCGGTGGTCAAGACGTGTCTAGCGACTGAGGAAACTGGCTGTTTATGCGTTTCAGAAACATTACCATTCTCCGGTAACGCGGACTTCTGTACCCATTTAGGTAAATGTTCCTTCATTCTGGAGATCAAGCATCTCTCGGTTCTGCCTATGTAACTTTCTCCGCAGTTACATACAAATTGGTAAACACAATGTGAAGTGGCACCGATAGGCTGATCTCCTTTGATTGAAGGCACTGGTAGTTTCTGAGTCCGAGCGATTACACGGAGTTCAGCTGCATTAAATGTTCGTTTAATTGAATTTCTTAATCGCTGTGATGTTTGCTGCATGACATAATCACCCTTAAAAGGTAGCTCTATATAGACTCTCTTTTTCTCTACAGTGACCACCTTTTCGGATGGTAATTTTGGTCTACTGTGCCTATCTATGAAACTTCTGGGGTAACCATTTGATTGTAGGACAGACGTAATCAGATCTAGTTCCTCCGCGAGGCTGTCGGGCGTACAGATTAGCCTTGCTCGTGTGAAGAGAGAGATAGTTTTACACAGCAATACTCTACTTTCATGAGGAGTCGGTTGCGGGCATTCTCATCAGGCTTTCACAATTACGTAGAGTACATATGATTCATGTATACATATATGTGCATATATATGTATATTGCACATAACTTGATGCTCAAATTTAAGACGGTCATCTTTCAATAGATGGACGGGAGTTGTAGGGGCAGTCCAACGAGTCTGCTCCTAGAAAATTCTTCCATGGCCACAGTAAAAACTAAACTACCCGATCTATTCAAAACCAATACTGTACAGACGTGACGTAGTGAGCACCCCAATCACTTATGGGAAAACGTATACTCCAAATATACTACTTTTGGGTTCGAGACAAGCCTTTCCTAACTCAGCTAAAGAAGAAGAAAGAATGCTCAGCTCCCGTACCTATTCAACAGATTTGATGGCACAATAGGGAGAGACCCATGTGCAAAAAACCTACACGAATAAGGTAGCTTATGCATAACTAAATTTCCAATCCCGTCAGCAAAAGTACACCAATAATGCATAACCATGTAATATGGATGCTATACACGAAAAACAACCTACCATAGAAATTAAGCACGAGATATTCTGTACGCCAACAGGTGATTCTGCAATTTATCACAAGATACGATATCGTCATTTCCTAGATGGTAAGAAATGGGACTTGCCGTGGCAATACAACTATGATTAGCAATATCTATTGCGGGCCCCCTATGTAAACAGTAAAAATGGGGATCGGTTTGGTCCGGATGGTTAGATATAGGTGCTCTAAACGTCCGCACTCTGAAAGGGACAGGCCAACAGGTCGCTCTCGCATGGACTTTGGACTCACTGAGGGTCGAGGTCTGTTGCATTTCAGAGGCAAGAATCTAGGCTAACAATCAACGCATCGAACTGACAGCACCCGCTCCGTCCACTCGATACTGGTCGTGCAATTCGAGTGTCTCCAAGGCCGTCACTACCGGCCAGGCTTGGGTAGATGCAGTCCCCAACATAAGGACCACGGCAAAGATTCGGTTCTCGTTAACGATAGATTCTGTGCCGTCAGTTTGATTGTATTTGTTAGTGCCCCGACAAACCACAGTGAGGTCGATACCAATAACGCCTTCCACTATGACCTAGCCGCTATTCTTAGGTCGACAAATTGCCTTAATATAGTCATTCTGGAAGGATGTACGAACGCCCAGATCAGCCGCACCGGCGGGACGGAGTCTCATTTGGGGCACAAGTTTCGACTGGCACCACACCGTTTAGATCATGAGAGGTGGCTGTTGAAACTGTGTGCCGAACACTATTTTCCAGCCAACACCAGTTTTACTCTCAGTGGCCTCCAATGCCGAATCACACCTGATCCCAGAAAAACCATAAAGCTGTTAGGTATAGGTGACGTGGCTCCATTCAAAATTCGAATAGCACAGAGAGAACACGAAGTTCGCGAGATGAAATCATTTCGTACAGTCTTCTCAATCGCGAATGTGTAACAGTTGAAAATTTCAGTAAACGAACGGCTAACCGAAAACATGAATAATTACCCATAGCTTCCCGAAGCCTGGTCAGAAAAACCAGAACAAGGACAATTTAATCGTCAAGCCTTTCCGGGCACACAACGGAGAACTGTGATGAGTAATTAATAAGGCCTCAATAAACTTGAGCAGTTTCGCTCGGTTGCAAGCGATGGTCACATGGAACGATGAAACCACTTTAGCTGTGTGCCTGGTATAAGCCAAAAGCCTGCCGATCGATGGGGTCGATCTTCGACTGGTAATGCACAGTTATTGTCCGATTGACTTTAGTCGATGCACCTTGGTCCGTTTCTCTGGCCGTTTATCTGTTCTATCAATGCATGTCCCCGCAGCTGCAAGTGAACAAGTAGACACCGACTGTCCGGGAACTCTGGGCCTGGCACCAAAATCCGTGGTTTTAGACCGGATGGCCACGCCCCCTAACAGAGTCGGGTGAGCGAACGGGTACAACACTGTTGAAACCACAGCCAGATTGACTGGCTGTAAGTAAGCAGGTTTGCGCGGATTTCCAGTCAAGTCACTTGGCCCCACTGGCTCAGCGTTCGGGTCACAACAGTCCACGATCGATAACAGATGGCTGCCAACATACGTCCCCGTAGCCGTTTCAGGACTTGTAAGGCAATGCAAGATTAGGAACCAGGATGCACCGGTGGTTACAAATGAACAAAGTAAGAATAAGTCATTTCCCTAACGGACTGTACAATCACGATAGGTTTTCCACCAACCAGCAGACAATAAAAAGCTGCATTCGAATTTACAAACCACTGAACGATTGATCAAAATCTAATCATTTTTCCGTAGAGCCTGTGGTATGTTGTGCAGTGTCTTTAGATTTATCACACCGTATTTTGGACTCTGACGTGATGTAGTATAGCCATGTCAAAAAAGAGTAAGCCTCGTTTGACACCTCTCAGAGCCGTGTCGTTCCAATTCCTTTTATTCGAGTATCTTATTTGCGACAAAGGCAACTTGTTAGGTTATCCAGATCGACGAAGACAGCTCATTCAGAAATTATGTCTCGATTAGATCACCTATTCTCTGGAAACCTGCATTATCTTGGAAAATGCCGTGCACAAAATGCGCCCAACTATCATGTCGGAACTAGAACACACTTGGGAGATCGCGACCAATGTCATCTTAAGGAAACCACTAACGATACTGGAATCATTTTTGTATTTTACAGATGAACCAAACGCAGCATACAAATATTACTAGACATTGTTAGTCAGGATTGGTTACATGTTTTTGATGTGCGCTTAACGGTGCCGTTTACAGCGTTCGTACATACTATGAAACAAATATTCCGTCCCCACGCTCAACGTTTCTTTAAAGATTACGTCAGATTAGCGCATGCCTGTCAATAATGACTGAATGAGTCGTACACCGAGGTATCCAACCTATAATAATTCTCTACACAAGAACCAAAACGGGACCTAATGAAACAGTAATGTACGAAACATGTGAATCTGCCAATTAACATCGTAGATGTGTTTTTCTAATGACAGGTAATCACCGTCACAAAGATAAAAAGAAAGTATTAGTATATGAACCATAAATCCACGAGATGCTCAAAATGTTCTCCACAGTTTTGCTTACATAGAAGCAAAAGAAGGGCCGACAATCCGTGTTTCAACAGGTCTCGACCGAGCCATAAGCTTTGAGCTATGTTGACTTCCGATTGGAGCTACTAATGTCCCGAAAAAGAGGTTTCCGCCTGAATCCATTCAGACAGAATAGTGCTTTGTCAGTAAATGCTGATAAATACCACGTGCAGAATGACTCGTTCTGTCCGCATCCGATAACCGAAGCTCCTGTAATCGGGTCTCCCAGTATGATTGATACATGCATTTTGAGTATAGTGCGTACAGCGGACTTCGGAGTATCACAGTCTTGAGCGAGTGAACGGGTACCCTTTTGCCTACTGTTTTTTACATATCGCAAAACATCATTGACAGAACAATCATCTGTTGATGTGTGCGGTCAACTTCTTTGCAGGTCATGAACACTAGTCATCGCAACAAACTTCTTCATCAGCCATCGAACTGATGTACAAATAACCATGTCTCGCATTAAACTCCCTAGTGGACTCCTCCACATTTTTACCACAGGCCGCATAAATAAAAGCCAGTTCGATACGGTGCTCAGTTGTCAAGTTATCGACAGGTCGTTCTCTCACTTGCTTGTCAGGAGTTTGGTCTAGTTCTAGTACGACAATTCCTTCAGACCAATTTGTGCCCGACTGTTGACTTCTCTCCAGTCTAGCGTTGTCTTTCAAACTCTGAAACGTGCGTGAGCAGCCAAGTGTTATCGATCAAGGGAGTCAAGAACTAGGACGATGGCGACTGATTGGTGCAAGGTGTAAGCTGGACAGATGGTGGCCTGGTGTGCCAAAATAAAGTCGTTCACGAAAGGGCCGGGCACTGTAGGTCGGGTTCATCTCCCAGGCTAGGGACCTCTTGACTCAAAATCGGTGGCTGGAAATGTTAGCTGAGGTGGCAGCTAATCGAACTCCTTGGTTTGAATGTTGTCGTTGTTTTGCAGAGTTGTCTGGGAAGTAAGTGCTTTTAAATACGCGGAGCAGTAAGAACCGTAAGAAGGTTGCCAAGCTGGTGACAAGCTACTTTCACTTGTAGGTCGTTTTTTGTTTAGAAGGTATAGGCACCTCAATCTTGGAAGTAACAGTATGAACATGATTGTTTTTGTTGGTTAGATCCTCACCGCTCTAGTTTTTCGGGCCAGAGCTTTCTTCATGATTATACGGCAGTTAGGCGCAAATAAGATCCACTGATTGTGACGATGGGAATAATACGAATATTAACGTAGCTGGGTGTATGAGCTACGTAGGGTGGACAAATCGAGAGGTGGCTGCTCGTGTCAGGCGTGTTGCCAAATGACTGAAAACAGATAAAAACGCCGGATGCCCATACGGAGGTTGATGGACGTCAATTGGCAGTCTTCTGAGGCTTTGGTCATTAATTAACGTAAATAATGTGCGCTGATGGCACGGCTACGTGGTAATCTCTGTTCACACGTCTTTCAACTAACATCTTACGTCATTATCTCAGCTCTGTGGAACTTTGCCTGGGTGTTTGAACTTATTTACGTACGTATGCGTGAACAAGATGTACGAAATGTTGAACCAGAGAACGTTGTGCGATTCGTCTATTTTCGTCGTACTACTGAACCTCATTACAAAAACGAATTGCCTTAAATTTCCGCAATAGAGTAATGCTTTCATTGCCCATGTTTGGCATGCGAAAGAGCACGGTAATGATGAGATGGTTCTGTAAGAAACACAGTTTGACCCCTCTTTAAACCTCGATTAAACAAAGACGGAACTAGGTGGAACGCAGGCATCACAAAAATCGTTAACTTTTTTTAGGCTTACTTAAAAACAAACCTAGTAAACTTGAAATCCGGAAACAGATCTTCGGCTGAGTCATACAACCAGAGGAAGAGTTGTTTAAATGAAGTCGAAATGTCATAGGCGAAAATTGGGAAATGACTTAGGAATTTGGTAAAATAAGCTACGATAAAAACCACTATAATGAACTATGTTTATGCTTGCACGATCTTTATCATGTTGTCCCACTGTATTGAGATTGCCCTACCTTATTATCCTGACAACCTACGGTCTACAACCAAGTCGGAAACCAACCTCTAACCTTTCGAACATGAGACGAATTTTCCAACAAAATCAGTTTACAGGAATTTTGAAATATCCATACAGTAGAATACTAAAATACGACGTGGCTTAGTAGAAAATAGAAATTTCAGGGTAAACGATTAACAAAAATGTAAGGTGCAAAATTCGTTTCCAATTTCAGCAAAAATTGTTCGGAAGCTACCTAATTATGTAGTTGGTCTGGGAAAACACTAGAGCAATTTCACCTTCATTATGAAGATTGGAAAAATTGATAGATCAAAATGAAGTGCCCATCAACACAAACGAACAGAATCTTTGAGAAGCTTTCAACTTTCGGAATACAACTGAAGTAGCTGCCATTGAGCGACCATACCGTGGTAGAACTTTTGGAATTACTGATAGGCAGTCGGATGCTTGGTCGACATATGTTGAACACAACACAACCGCAGGTACTCGACAATGAGGAATTCCGAGTTTCCCGGAGGATATCGAGGACGTGGCTGAGGTGGTTTCAGCCATGAATGACCAGGCAAAGTCCGCAGCCCTTCCGACGCTCCTCGGGAGCAAAGCGAAATCAATGCTGGAGGTGGCGCAAAGAAGCCCTGTAAAGCTGCAGCGGGCCGCCACGTCAGGTTCAGCAGCTCACACGACTGCCAGAAGGCTAATACCGCGATTTAGAAGCTACCGCCTTGGTCCCAGACGCAACGCTCTTGCATACGCCATGTCACTGCAGAGAGCATTGCCAACAGTCCTGCCAACGCTGGATAAGGATTCGAAACAACACCTCCTGATCGATCAGTTCATAGGAATGATCGGGAACAGTTCAAACTTGCCCTCATTGCACGTCCGATGACCTCAGAAGAGTTGGTTTACACGGCCGTTAATGGGTGGCTGAAAAATCCTTGATGGTCAACTGGATCAAAACAAACGATGAAAGTGAACGAACGACGTGTCGTAATGGGAGAGCTGATTCAAGAAGTGGCGACTTTGAAGGTGTGGGAGATGACGGAGAACCGTGGATTAAGATCACTAGAGTCACTAGAGTCATGACAGCCACATCGGTATCAGAGATTCTCGAAAAATTGCAGGACTCTAGGATAGCCAATGTTAGACTTGCATTTAGGATATGGGCGAATGCCAATCAAGCAATGGGACCGCGATAGAAGTTTTCACCGCTGAAGGAAAACAGTATCAGTTTAAATGTGGGCTATCGGGTTCTCCTTCTGCCCTTGAACGACTGACCCTCAAAGTGCTGGACATGCTACCAACACCGTTGTTTAGGGAGACAATACGGTCATCTCCAGTGCCAGAGACAGAGCACACGATGCAGATGTCAGCCGTACTGCAGAATGTTGAACAAGCTTAACCATAAATCAATAGACTAAAGTCACCACTGACAAAACAGCGACGACCAAACCGGCATTACTCGATCACAAGGTTGATTTGGGCGCGATCCAGTCAATACCAGGAAAGTTACTTGAGTGCCATCATCAAAGATGACGCTGCAACAGTTTCTTGGTAGAGTTGACTGTTGCAGTCAATTCACTAAAAACTCGCAAGCCCCTTATACAAAATACTGAATAAGGATTGTCAGGTTACTGGTCAGGAAGAGGAAGCCGAGCTTTTGTCAGAATCCGACAAATGATCCCAAAATTGCCAACGGCTGAACGGAGTTTCATCGTCGTCACAGATGCAAGTGACGCAGGGATGGTGCCCGTACTGAATACATCAGTCGAGTATTAAAAACAGCAGAACGAAGATATTCAACAAGAAAAGAATGTTTGGCGATAGTATGAACTCTAGAAAAATTGAGCTAATGTTTTCTTGAGCCGAATTTTACATGAGATTGAACAAGAACAAGACCCTTTTTCGTCAGGCCCTGAGCATCCAAGAGTACGAATTTGAAATTTGTCACGTGTCTGGAGGAGAAAACTGTCATTTCTCATTTACTTCACCGAGCGCAATACACGGATGAACCTCACAAAGATGCCTTGGAAGTTGGCAGTACTGAACTGTAACACGATCGTAGGATGCCACAGTGGATACAATTGGCAAATGCAGCAATCCAGGAAGTAATTGATTAGCATTAAGCAAAGGCGTAACTTTTGGACAGGGAAAGGCATCCGAAAATGTAACTGTTCAGATTGCAACGGCCACAGTTGCAGTAGAATGATGCCAGAACTTCATTGCACCAAGTGGGAGACGGAATAAGCAGGCCGGTAAAACCGGCAGAGTTGAAAAAGATATTTCTTAGGGAATGTCATTGGCTGATACATACCGGATATCATCGAAACGCCGATGGTGTCATCTACGGAGTAGAATGCTAACAACGTTAGCTCTTAAAGAGCAGTAACCACGGGAATTAATATCCAACTAAACCAATCGCAGTCAGCGGAATTGGAGTATTATGGTAGTGAACGTGATGGGCCAGTAACCACCTACGGATCATTTCACAAGACGCGTCGAAGCAGTCGCCATACCCTATCAACATTCAAGCACTGTATATGTATGACTGTGATGAAACATCGCTGCATATCGTGGTATACCATGGAGCATACTGAATGATGAAGTCTGGCTCGAACGCTAAGTACAGAGGCCGATGAATTCCAGATGCAGCACAACCCAAATCTAGGAGGTTCCTGACGAGGTGGATAGAACTGTATATAGCAATGAAATGTCGTGCCTCAATAAACTTGCTTAAGAATGACAAATAGCAGCAGCGGATTCAAGGAGGACAGAAGCTATGGTACACCGATCAATAGAGAAGTGTTGGAACACCACCAATGCCGGTACGCAAATCATTGAGAGGATGAAGAGAGCCTGGACGACCATATTGCTGCAACTAGAACAGTTCGACGTTACAAGCTGTTGATCATCAATTGCAAGTTAACAAAAGCCAAGTTAGTTTTTGAACTCGCTCGAGGTAGAATGTCCTTCTAGTATAGTAAGGGTGTGTATTTTGCGAAGATGATTCATTTGTGCTTATTTATATACACTGATTACAGACTTCCCACTCAACTGTTCCAGCGCTCGTATAGCGACTATTAGATCCAATGACTCTGATGCATTAGTACTTAAAGAAGTCTGCTTTGTTCATACTGATCGTGAAAAAGTGTTTTTCATTCCTCTTGATTCAATTCGTGGTTGTCCACCATTTTGCTATTGTTCTTCTGCGAAACGGTAAAGAATAAACGTACCAATAAGCCTCCGGACACGTCCGTTCTGTTGCTAAATCAAAAGAACCTGATATCCAGATTCAAGCAGGGAGTATGAAAGGTTTTTTAAATAAAAAAAAACACCTGCACAACAAAAATGACATTTACAGATCATTTGTTTGTGTGACATAGTTGGAGTTACATTGATAATAAATCATCAGCCAACTAACAACAAACTGAAATACTCAACCACACAACATGCAAATGAATGACACACACGAAAACGTTGACCTTAGCAACCTATCGTGCATAAACTGAAACCCTTAAGGCCTTAATGCGTGCCTCACATCTTCCTCACCTTGACAATTAAATCTCGTCAATCAATCACCAGTGAAATGACAAGTAAAAAAGCGATAAATTAATAAGTAGGAATGACCATTAATCTGTCAATGGCCTTCGGTCGCACACCCACAACAGATGCGAATATTTGAGAACAATGTAACTCACAGCTTTTCCTTCTCCTTGGAATATGTTTTCAAGTCTGGTTTGACTTGTTTGGTTAACTTGAGGTATTTTCGATGTGACGCATCTGCATAGGACGAAAATCCCTCATCGGTGTTACGTTTTTTTCGTCGTTTTGCTTCGAGCCGATCTGCCATATCGGCAGTGACTTCTAGGGCCCGGGCGCGTTCCGGATCCGTGTTGGTTTCGGCACACTTTGTCTTAAATATCTCATCCTCTTCTTCCCACTGTAAACGTCTTTGCTTGATCTCCCAGTTTGCTGGTAGTTTGGATCGTTTATCCTCCTCGACAACTTCAGTATGGTTTATTTTGCGAGCCTCGTTCTATACAGCAGAGATCATTCACGAAAACGGTTTGTTTTACGACTTCAAATATCATCGGATAACGTTATCCAATTAAAATGTACTCTAAGGTATTACCGGATTGAGCAGCTTGCCTACAAATAAATAACATGGGCAGTGCTCTGAACGATTGTGAATACAGATATGAAAGACTTCCATATACATATATGGTGAGGTTGCTGCTTCGAATTGACACTTCACACAATCAGCTCAATTCATCGATTGGACACCATGAGTTAGTTAGAATTCAGCTTTGACAAGAATCACACGCTGAGGACAGGATACAATCGTAAAGATGTCCAAACTTAAATACTAAAGGTAATCGTTAATATCGATGTTCAAACCTCGCGACTATATGAGGAGCCATCAACGTAACTAGTGCCAAGCGTAGCCAAACTGAGAGCAAGAAACAGCCGTCTTATGACCGCATATGATAGCACGCAGTCGTTAATCTGATGATTACCAAAGACAGGACCAGTTTCGTGATCATGGGTGTCTCGAAGCTACAAAAACGTTACCCTGATGTATGATCCTGACCGGACGTAATTCACGGTTTTAACTCCTAACACCTCAGTATTTGTGTTGTCTTTGTTTGATCAAAAACTGTTTATCATCACTGAATACATTTCATCTAGAGACTGTTCAGGCAGATTTAACAAACATTTAAAGTACTGCAAAAAAACAGACAGGATATCGCGCGAACTCCAAGTATCAAACATGTCACTTGCGAAAGATCGGGTCCCAGTTCGGTAAGCCACCAGTAAATGGTCTCGGGTTGTTTCAACCGTTTCTGCATTCTCACAGAATTCATAAGGATTCAATTATGCAAACAGATGTTACATTTAAGAGCATAACGAATCAATAGCGGGAGTCGTGATTTTTTCCGTGCTGATTGGCCCTATCTGTTTTGTCCATGCGCGTGCATACGCATTATGGCTTGTGACGCTAAGCGCTAACAGCCACTTTGTATAGCTTTTCGCATGACCGTGTGGAACTTTCAGTTTGACAAGTCGATGGTTCTAGCTGTTGATCCGTTATACTTCCATGACAGTACACTCGTTTACCGCTATCGACTAAGTGGTGTTGTCTGAATACAACACGCTCTTCGACTGTGATTTTCATACGAGCCCGATGTATTTGTCAATCACTGACTAGATTCCAGGTTTTGACTACGGGCAGCTAGCCAACAAAAGGATGTATGTAGGAGTTCTCCCCGAAAACGGAAGCATTTATTGAAAGATGACTTAAACGCCCACGGAGGGCTGTGCCAGTCAGTCACAGCACTATCACTGGAATACCCGGCCATTCTGGACGAACAGGGTTGATAATTGATATCTCTATGGTAAGTCACCGTTGCAAATGTAAACGGGGATATGACCTAGAAAGATCAATTCACTCCTTCTAGCCGATCAGTTAGCAGCCAATGCAGATTGAATTAACATCACGTCGGAACGCACGAATGTCTATGCGATCTTCGAATCACCCAATCTTGGCAGTCCACGCATACCATTCTATTTAACTTGTTGTATCGAAATCCCGACACACCATCTAATGGGGTCTCTGATATTCAAATCGACCGCCAAATCTTGATCTACAACGGACAGCATATCTAGTTCCGTGAAATTATACCAAGCGGCTGAAGTGGCAACTGGCTGGAATGAAAGGTATTTAGCAAAGGTCACTTAATCGATCCGTATCGAGAAGTGATCAATGGTAAAAGCAACAAATTGCTTTACTCACTCTCAATGAACGCATATTCAGCCAATGAACAAGCAAAATTTAAACCGGTTTTGAGGGCCGCACGTCCTTCACGTTAAGTTCGAGGCCAACTGGTTGTTGTTAACTGCTCTTGTTCATTCCTTTATATCAATGTATACAGTATACACTTATCATTCATGAGTTACAGAGTGGAATATCAGAATTTCATGTTGGAGGTACTAGTAACTTAATCTCAGGAACGATGAGATAAAATCCTCCAATAATCGCATGACTCACCCGCCTCAAATTTAGGTTTCTCAATCGCTCTAGATGCATTTCACGTTTAGCCGGTTCGGTAGCCATGCTTGAGTTCGGTAACTACGATCGACAGCTACAACGAAGAAAAAATCACAGGATGAGTTTTAACAAAACGTTCCCTTGCAGATAAAGTCATAAGCAACAATTACGACCGTAGTCAGGTCAAACTTGCTTCAAGGCTCTCACGGTTAAAGTTTTCTAGGTTCAGAAAATCAGGAGCCACTTCCCGTACAGGAACGAAGTTATTTCCCCCATCTGTTCGGTAGTTTTGCGCACAACATTCAAAACGCTCCAATATCCTCAGTCAAGAATGGACTCCATGGTTCGACGCTACCCTCTGTAAACGGCTCCACTAGAGATGTGTACAGCTCTGAGAAGCAGACAACTGATATTCTGTTTAATGATGCACGATGTGCACTTGACTTATCCTCAACAACAACGGTATCGATGGTGAAGTTTACGTTTGCAGTAATCAAATTGCCTAAGCCGGTTTCTTTGAGAACATCAGTGAAAGTGGCTTCCCGAAACAACACATCGAAGTTCGGGTGCAGTATTACTTCGAAATAATCGGCTTTAAAGTGCAGGTTGATAAAACCCATTTGAATTATGGCTTCATAAAATCCCGTTGAAACAGTCCAGAATAGCTTAGTGAGCAGAACACTATCCGATGACCGGGATACTTGGGTTTTTCGTCGCATGAAATCATAAAGATGGTGGGTAATCCAGCGCAGCACCTCTAGGGTGATTCCTCACCCTAACAGGGTCTACAACAGTTTGGTCCACAACATCGTTACGAAAGACCTTGCCGACCGTCATATCCAAAGTACTTAACCACGGAACAACCTACACCAAAGGATCTCGACAAGACATTGTCAGCGGCAGTGATAAATTAGGAGCTAAGTGCGACGTCTAATTGCCAGAAAACCGGCAAAAAGTAGTAAACCTTAACTTATAAGCGAAACAGGAGACAGGGATGTGATCTAATTCCTACCAAAGTCATCATCAGTGAATTCGAAATCGCAGCATCAGGGAGCCTACAACCTGCAAACATACAAGCAGGCTAGAGGTAAATGTAAGGTGGTGTCCGAGAGACGGCTCCCGTGCAGCTTTCGCTGTCTCACATCACTAAAAAAGCCAGACGACGATAATATTCACATTCGTGAATCTCACTAACCGCTACCCCCTCAATGTTTCTAGTAATGGACTCTGTGAATCACGAGGCACGAAAATCAGGAGATGAATAAGAACTACCGTGGCTAACCTGCTAGAAACTTTATCCGTCCATTGACATATTAACCGTCTGCTTATCTTGTGTAAATTAGACTCCACATAAACACTAATGATGTTTCTCATTCACGTTTTTTCGTTGTGCATTTCAGCCTTCATAACCGCATTGTGGAGCGAAAAAAGCACGAATTTCCAGCAATTTCCCCCTTCGATATCAATTTACGCTGCTACCGTTGCTTCCATCTGAGCCGTCGCGAAAATTTATTTCCCCATAAACAAATCCTTTCCCAATGGATAGGCTCCTTCACCCAGAACGATCCGACTTCGACCTCAATGTGACATTCTTCTTAAAACAATGGAACTACTGGTGTCGCGCGTTTTGTAGCTTTCTTTCATTTAAAGAGCATCCTCAACATTAAACAATTACAGCTTATCATCGGCAGTTAAATTAATTCTCGTTTGCAAAACAGATGAGGTAGTGATGACGGCTTGGTCCACTCACTCGGCGCCTTCAAAACTACCGTGGCTGAAAAAAGTTGCAGTGATGTTATCTGGGATGTTTTCAACAGCGGAATTCTGTGCATCCACAAAGAAAACATTTCCGCGTCAAAATTCTCGAGGATTGCAAGACAGATCACTCTGAACGAAGAAGAAACAATCCACCATCTAAGTCAACCTAACACAACACATAACGCTACGAGTGATGCAGAAAAAAACACATCTATCGGGCGGGAAAACTGACAGGATGATTGTAGCCACATTTAGCGCACTGTCTTTTTTGTGGATATGATAAACATCCACGGCGCTAACGCCCTGTTTGAGATATCACGTGCCTTGAGTGGAGTGAGAACGGACGATTTCAGATAGTCTGTCTTTGAAGTCGTTTCATGATGCCTGTAACGTTCTGTATTCATTCCACAATTTCTATTATTACTCTGGCCGTCGACCCCAGCGCTTTCGTACACTGCTATCCCACCGAAAGTTAACGGAACCGACTGTGTAGCTTTGGCGAACAAGGGTAGTGCAGGAAGTTGATCCAATTTAAGTTAGACGAATAAATAAATCGGAAGATCGCAAATATCGTAACCAGATTAACTGCCTCTAGTTCTTAACCCCGGGGAGGACGTTTCATATTCAGTATATACAGTCAGGGTATGGACAAGCTGCCACTACTCTCCAATCATGGATTGGAGACCCCGTACCCAGGTATACGGGTGAGCTGGCTGAGTGCCAACGGGTGCGTTACCAGCCTGCAAACTTGAGAACAGTCTACCACGTAACAGCAAATCGTAAAACAAGTAGGGATCATCCAGTGAATAAGCAATCGCAGGTAACTGGCGATAGTACTCATCATCATCATAGACAGCAATACATCAGTGGTTAA